>PVJD01005271.1:0-118605 GCA_004026545.1 Mormoops blainvillei
GTATGTGTTCATTGTGGCTTTTTGCTTAGCTAAAGTCCCCTGCCATGAAGTAGAGGACCGCACCCAAAACATTTGCCAGCACAGTTTTACATACTTTAGGGCCGTTCGGATGCTGGACTCGTTTCTCTGATTCAGCCGCCCGTGGAGCTACAGACGTTACTGGTTATCCATTCACTTACTGGGGCGGGATGTCCTGAAGCTGAGAGTGAGTGTGTGTGCACGTGTGTTCTGTACGGGGTGGAAGCCTAAGCTATCAGAATACGTTTACAAGCTCTTTATCTTTCCAGGCTGGTTTTGCACAGGGAGAAGCACTTTCACTACCTGAAAAGAGGCCTTCGGCAGCTGACAGATGCCTATGAGGTAAATACACTCTCCAGGAGCTTTCCTATCAAATCATCAGCCGGCGCTTTCTCCCTTTTTCCTATTTGAACATAAAAAACTCATGAGCCTGACCTGTTGCAGGTTCACTCATTGTCCACGTGGCCTTGGCAGGGACCAGGTGCACAGGAGCCCAGGCCCTGCGGAGCAGGGACTCCGACTTCTGAGAGGGCAGAGCTGGATCTCTTCCTGTCTTGTCCCCTCTCAGAGCTCATGAAGTGCCCTAGACGGCTTGCTTCCTCTTCAGTCACGGCCAAAGGGGTCACATGCTATCTTCTAGATAACCCGCAACAGCTAGTGAAAAGGCAGTAGTTACCTGCTCATCCCTAACCCTTTGCCCTATAAGCCAATATAATTCCTGGGCTGGCCAAAGGATCAGTATATAAATCCCAGAGAATACTACTGCAGTTGAACACTGTAAACATGCCCGCTGTAAAACTCATATTCCTCAGATCCCCAGGGTTCCACAGAGGAGCCTCGAGGGGCAGGCAGTGGTAGTGGAGGAGGGGGAGAGTATTGAGAATGGGGTTGAGTGGCAGGCAGAGGGTGAGTGTGAACAGGAGGGTCCAGCCTTCTGCCCCACTTTACACTAAGCAGCCTTGTTCTCAGTTTGCTTTTTATTTTGGGTTAGTGCATTTGATTATTTACTACAGGGACTGACCGACTCAAATGCCTATAGACCCAAGCAGGTAGCATAAATGGGAGAGGTGGGCTCAGGGAGACTGAAGCAGATCAGAAGCCCACGTTCTACTCTGTTCCTGCCTGTTGCTGCCATCTAGGAATGCAGACCAGTGTTGTGAGATCTCTCTCTCTCTCTCTCTCTTTTTCCCAAATGAAGCCAGAAATTCAGATTTTTACAGGAATCTCTAAATGCTAAAATTTTGCAACCAATTCCAAACAAACAAATAAACAAACACACAAAACAATACAGGAGCAAGCAGAACATATCCACGGGCTAGATTTGGCCTTGGGTTCCCAGTTTTTAATCCTTGACGCGAATCCTCCAAGGTTAGGGTCCAGTCAACCTTGATACAATTAACGCCATACCAACTAATAACTCACTGAACAGTGTGCTAAAAGCTTACCGTGCATTATCTCATTAATCCTTACAACTTGCTACGCCATGAGGTAAATGAGTCTTTATTTTTCACAAATAAGGAATTAGGCATGGCAAGATGAAGTAATTTGTTCGAAGGCAAATAGCTAGTAAGAGGAGGAGCTGGGACTCAAACCCAGGCAGGCCAAATCCAGAGCAGGGTCTTTAGTCACCACACCAGGTAGCAAGCTAGTCATAGCTCATTTATGAAGAGGGCAGCATGGGCCAGTGGGAGGAGCACTGGCCTGGGAGTCCAGAAACCTCGGTTCTTGTCTTGTCTCTGACATTTACTCTCTTTGTAATCCAGAAGAAGTTTGTCTCTCTGGACCTCATTTATGTACTTTAAACCTGTCAACCTGGGGCAGTAATGCTACCTACCTGCCTGCCTGTCCTTGAATGCTCCATATGTGTTTGTGGCTTGAATTAGTATCAAGTTCTGTTCACCAGCCACCTGTGGATGCCTTTCCCAGCTTCCCCAGGAGAGTCAGCCAGTCTCTCAACTGTGCTTCCTCGGGACTGTTTCTGCCCATTTATCCAGGTGTATGCACACTTGTTATATTCCACCTGTTCCAGAAAGACAGAAGGTAACTCGTACTGGTGTACCTGTCTAGGGCCCTCTTCCTCTACAGATAACCACACACATTCTATATTTCAAGCATCTCAAGAATAGGAAAAGAATTTTATTCATTATTGTGTGCCCAGTATCTAATACAGTACTTGGCACAAAGTAGATAGTTACTAAATGTTTGTTTCATCGGTGAATGAGTTAGTCCAGGAGATGCCTTTCTGGGATTAGATCTCTCCTTGGGTCTACACCGAGAACATAGCAGCACTTAGCTTCCTTGCATGTGGGGAGTACTCCGCTCAGCCTTCCTTAGGTGCCTGTCAGGGAAGGACCCGTTGGGTCAAGGTAAACTCTTATGTCCCATTGTCCTTTTCTCACATGTGGTTATTTCAGCTCCTGGCTAAGGCCACAAAGCCAAGTGTCCTCCATTCACTGATTGTTCATCAGGTGCCCTCCCCCATCCCTCGCCAGGCTGCCAGAATGAGACAGATGCCTCCTTGTCAGCAGTATCTTGGAGCGATTATGAATAAGGGGTGTATTTTCTCCCCTGTGCCTTTCACAGTGTCTGGACGCCAGCCGCCCATGGCTCTGCTATTGGATCCTGCACAGCTTGGAGCTGCTGGATGAACCCATCCCCCAGATGGTGGCGACAGAGTGAGTCTGGCCATGGGGAGATCGGGGCTGCTCTCTGCAGTTGTACTTAGGGTGCTTTTTGTTTTGTTTTGGTTTTATTTATTTTAAATGAAAATCACAAAGTGCTTCAAAGAAACCCATGCTTTTTTCACCCTCCAGTAACTTCCTGAAACTCCTCCACTTTAGACGTCCTTTGTAAGCTGGTGGGTAAAAAAAGACTTTGAACTCTCAAGGAAAAGATTCTGATTTCTTTATGGACTTTTCTTTTGGCTCTTGTTCTGGTCTTTGAGAAAAGTCTTTATCATCAACTCTGGGAGATGAGATTTTGCCAGAAAGTACAGTATGCATTTGAATAGCGTCTGTGGGAAAGCATGTGCCAACCCAATGAACAAAAATGCCTTTGCCTTCCATAAACACCTCCACAGAAGTCCCTCCCCACCAGTGCCTCAGGGACAGGGCAGTTCTTGACGGCACTGGATGGGTTGCTGTGTTGGTGTGCAGGTGCCATAACTCATAGAGATCTAAGCAACTGAGATTCTTCCCAAGCTGCTGGTTCATGGTGTTTTCAGTGTGGTACCTCATCCTTAGAAGCTTACGAAATGTATATTTTAAAGAAGAAGGAACTGGTCATCACTGCAGTCTTAGGGTTACCTGGGGGAGGGATGGGCAGCCAGGAATTGGATCTAATGTCCCAGTTCTCAGTGAGAGAGAACACGCCCCTTCGCCAGCAACTTGAGTTCATCTACTCCCCCGGGGCTCCTGAGGGAGAGGAGTCAGGGAGAGGAGGCCCTGAGACAGGTTCATCTTCCCACAGCACACAGGGGTGGCTGTACCAGGATGTGTGGAGGCTTGCCCGTGCCCCTCCCTGGCCACAGTGCCCTGCCTGGGTCACATTGTCAGGTCAGAAGAACAGAACTGCACATTGTTTCATTCATTCTGTCTTAACAATAACCTCTCATTCTTGCCTTCCTGGGCAGGGTGTCTTGTGATGAATGTGGATAGGGAAGATAATAAAGAATTAGACCATTAACCCTTGTGATGTAGATGACGCTTTCTGAGGAAGAGGAAAAATATGCATTGTCTTCCCTGTCTTGATTCTGCTACAAGCCTAGTTGCTTCTAGCAGCATCATGAGTTGGATACAGTTCTTGCAATACCAGGAACTGAATTGTCAAAATAAAGGCCCATGTGTTTTTGAAATACCAGTTGGGGGCTGTGGCTTGTTTGGGAAGTTTCTCCCCCACACATACACAATCGGGATGTTTGGTAGGGGAACCGCAAAGTCCTATAGGAGAGAAGAAAAAGGAAATGAGGGGATTGTGAGAGTGAAGCACAGATGCCCCCTAGAGGAGAACATAGACCGATTTGAAGTGGGAGAGAGCCGTAAGGGGTTCCTTGGGTCAGCATCGACTGTCACTTTTTTCTAGCTCGTGTACAGGTGAGGCTTTTCTGAGGAAGTAGAGTGTCAGAGCAGCTTTTGTGGCATCTGAAAGGAAGAGAGGACCCCTTTAAAGGGCTTTTCCCGCTGAACAATTGGAGACAACCTAAATTGCCACAGTAAGGCATGCTTAGTGTATTTAAAGTTTAAGTAAATTATGATACAGTGCATACTGTGAAGTACTATGCAGCTATTTAAAAATTGAAAAGTTAACAGATGCTAACTAGACTTATTGTGGTGATCATTTTTCCGTATATACAAATATCAAAGTACTATGTTGTACACCTGAAACTAATGTTATTTGTCATTTATACTTCAGTAAAAATTATAAGTAAGTGTATATATTTGTATATAAAAAATTAGTATATTTATATAGAGATGTTCATGATTTAAGTACAAAAGGTAGTTTAAAGGATTTCACTTTTATGGATTATAAATATAAATGGTTATATGCATAGAAAAGCCAGAAGGATATATATACCCATGGTAGTTATTATTTCTGGATAGTGGGGATAAAAGTAAATTTTTTCCTCTCTTTTTCTAAACATATTTGCATTTGCTAAAATTTCTACAATGAACCATCATTGTTTTATAAGTAAAGAATATTTTTAAACTGAAGAGCTGATTTCCAGAACAACTTGACGGTGAATGACTGGGAATCTCCGCCCCCTGGCAGCGCCGAAAGCTTTACCTGTGGCTCTGCGGAGCAGCGATTTACCGGACTCTCAAAGAGTTACCTAGCCTTTCCTGGCAGGCAGTTAATTCTAGGTGCTGACAGTGTTCGTTATGAACAGAGCCAGTAGCGCTTATCTATAAGGAAAGATTTTTATTAAGATACAGAGAAATCTTAATGACTTCTATAAAAACATGAGGATTTGTTTTTTAGAATATCTGGTATAGGATATTGCCTTTTTATTTGTTTCGCACAGGGAAAAGAATTGCTTTGAAAATGTGGACCGTTTTTTTTCTTCCTCATACAAATATTAAGGTGACCTAGAGGCTGAGTTTAGCTCTGGATTTTTATTATTTCCTGCCCTCTTTTCTCCCCGCTCCCTCACCTAGTCTGTGACACACAAATACACACTTCTCTTTCCTATTTTGTTCACTGTTGTGCTTCTGTTTGTTCAGGGAACAAAATGCCAAGCTGAGTTCCCTCTAGTGGACAAAATCACTTTTGTCAGCTACCGTGACTGCTGATTGAAGCCAGCAAGGCCAGGTTTTTACTGCTGTTGTCAGACCTTTCAAGAATAATACATTCATAGGTAGGAATTTGGCTTGCCTCTCTTAAGACATTGTATCCACAAATGTATACATGTTTACCCAAAATAAATTTGAGACTCCGACTAAGTACGTTTGCCTTTGTTCACAATTTCAGCACTGAAGGCAGGGTCCTTTAATGAGAATCCCATGCTTTGTTATTGAAAACCACGTTAGTGAAATACACGGAATAAAATGAAAACTGCAGGGGGACCACTGCACCATTGAGTTAGGTTTTTAGCTTCTGTGAGATCTAAAAATTGTCTTTAGCTTAAAAATTGTTTTAGGATTTTTCCATTTATAAAGTTTTCCCAAAGATTAAAATTAAACTTTCATGTGTCAATGTTTTATTATTTCCTTTTCAAAAGGTTGTTAGCTCCCCTGAATAGCTCCTCAAATATTTTTCCTTTTAATTTTTAAATTTAAATATGATTTGTTTCTTTACCTTGTAGTGAGGATACCTTATTTGTCTTCTGGGCTTTTTTGCGGGGGGAGGGTGGGCAGCAACACCTGGCAACTAGTGGGTAGAGGCGAGGGATGCTGCTACCCATCCTCCACAGGCTGGTCCCCACAGCCAAGAGTGACCCAGCCCAAAATGTCAATAGTGCCGAGGTGGGGCAACCCTGCTGTAAAATAACCAGCTTTAGACTTGACCGCACATCCAAAACAGCAGCGTCCGGGGACTGCCGGTGCTTGATGAACCCGTCGTAGGCAGCCCTGGCCTCCTGGGGTCAACAGGAGAGCCCGCCTGCCTCGCCCCCGTTCATCGCTTTCTCTGCCTAGGCCAGGAGTTCTCCTCTCCCTTTTAAGTATGAAATCTGCAAGGCTTCGTCCTACAAGAAGCTTGATGTCACCTCATTCCTCCTGCATTTGCACCTACTCCTGAGCCATTCTGCTGAAGGATGAGTCCCTATTTCCAAAGCTATAATCTTTGTAACTTATTCTAGACCTTAAGGCTGTCTGTGGTAACCTATTCTGGTGCTGACATTTTTCTTACATCTAACCTAAAATCTTGCTGCAGATTAGCTTTGATTTTTATTTATCTGCTGGAAAGTTTGTATCTTTACCCTTTGTTTTTTTTTTTTTGAGGTATGTTACTGGGTAGCTTTCTCCTGTGGTCGCCTGTAATATTAAGCCTTTAGATAATATTTATATTTAGCCATTTTACAACTGTTGTCCAAACTTCTTTGAGTTGGAAGATGGAGGCTTAAGCCAGATATAGTTCTGACCAGTATAGTGTTTCTAATGCTTTTAAGAGGCACTTTTGTTCATGTTCACAACTCGTGGACTCTAAAAGTTGTTCACAACAACTTTTTCTGCTAAATCCCTAGTGTTTTCGCACATTACATTTTTACACTGTCCTCATCCCCACTCCTGCCGTCCCTAGTTTATTACTGCTTGTACCTGTTTCATTTGTTTTATTCTAATTGGCTTCGGATGTGTTTCGTATTATTTTACTTTAATTCTCACCATGAAGGTGTTCTCCTGCTCATTTGTATTGTTGAGTCACTATAAGTGCTTTTAAGTTCTTCATCCAGCTAGTGACAGTGATGTCCAGAATCAACCACATTATGTCAGCCCTCAACTGCCACCAAAAAGTCTGAGTAAACTCCTTACAAGGCTTCCAGTAAATCTTCAATACTCTTGTTTTGAACTTGATCCTCTTGTATGCTTTACACACTTTTTAATAGCTGAATGTCAGAGCAGTGATGTCCAGTGCAGCTTTCTGAGATACCGGAAATGGTCTATATTTTGTGGTAGCCACTAGTGACAGGTAGCTATTGAGCAGTTGCACTGTGGCTTGTGTGACCCAAGGAGCTAAATTTTAATTTAAATTAAAAATTTAAATAGCCTCTTGTCGCTAGTGTCTACATATCCATCACATTGCTACCCAAAATGTGGTCTCTGGACCAGCAGTATTGTGGGTCACCTGGAAGCTTGCTAGACATACAGATATCAGGCCCATCTAGCACTACTGAATTAGATCTGCATTTTAACAGGATCCCCAGGGGATTTCTGTGCACACTCAAGTTTGAGAAGTGTTAATACTTGTCTGTACCTTAGAGTCAAATGGGGAATTTTAAACACATTGCTGCCTGGGTCCCAATCACACTGATTCTGATTTAATTGGTATTAGGTGTGACCTGGGCATTGCGCATCCCCCAAGTGATTCTATTTGCCCAGCCAAAATGTGCAGTGCTCATACTTTGTAAGTATCCAAATCACCTGGGAATTTGATAAAACTGTGGAGGCCCAGGCTCTTTCCTGCTTCAGCAAGGCTGAGTCTGTGTATTCTTTACCAGCTCTCCAGTGATTCTGATACACACATTTTGGGTTTGAAAATCCCTGATCTAGAAGATAGCTATGCACTATCGTGGTCATGTAATCTAGAATGAAATGCCTTGCTGATTTGAAGGAAAATTGATCTGCTAGATCTTTTAACCATATGGCTATATGAATGATTTATGAATACTTGTTTTTTACAAGTGTTAATTGGTGAATTTCTGGTTTCTAAGATTAATTTTTCTACTTCGGAGAGATAGAAGTATCAGTGACATTTTAGTGTTCAGAACTGCTAAGAATTCTGCTGATGACAGCTGGTAGCTTCAAGGTCGATTTTCTAGTTCGTTGAGGTGCTGGCTTCTGGATCAGAATGTTCCATAATGCGAGGTGCTCGGAAGTCGAGAAAAGCCCAGCCCCTTGTGCCCCAGCGTAGCCCCACAGACAGTCAAATGCAGCCTGTCAGCTGATGGTGGTTGGCATGGAGGGAGGATTTAGAGGTGTCTGGTACATTCTGATCCCAGCTCATTCCAGACTTTAGGCTACTGGGTCAGGAGGGTTGCATTTGGCATGGTTCTATCTTGGGAGCTGGGAATGCAAATGGATAACTAAGTGACTCTTTTTTTTTCTTTTTTTACTTTAATGTGCTAAGTTTTATATCAGCCAAAACCTTTTGTGACAAGGAACACTTTTTATGTGCTAGTGCAGCCAGCCTTTGTTAAGACATATGTCTATTAGCTATTTGTTTCTGGGAAATGGGATAAAAATTAAGGATGGTTTGGAAAATATGTTAGCAACAAACTCATCTTCTCTATTAAAAGTAATTGCTATTAAAAACATGCCACAAAACTGTCTTCCTTCTCTGATTATCAACTTCAGTTTCAATCTTTGTGTTTCTTACAGTAAAATTTTAGGTGCAAATAGAATTTAATGTGTATTGTTTTTGACCTGTGAGCGTTTCAGGACTCCAGTAGCAAGTCAGCAGCATTTTGTATTGCTGTCTCTGCCCAGATAATAGAAGATCTGAAATCAAACATGTTGTGGAAAAGCAGTAATAAGCTGAGTCTTAGTGAAGATTAACTAGACTCTATGTGGTCTCTCTGGCAGCCGCAGATAAGAAAGAATGAGATGAGCCCAGGAGCAGAAGGCTGCCTGAGCACTAGAAGGGCACAGATTTGCAGTTTGTTCTCTTCAGTGGAGACCTGTCCTCATAGGAAGCCTGTGGTCCCAGCCGAGTTGTGGGGAAAGAATTTGATAACCAGAACTTTCCTGGGGCAGCCCTTTCTGGTGAACTTCAGAAGACCTTGGCCAAATAGGGGCTTTCTTGGTTTCACCTGGAGCAAGAATGTAACTTTGGGGCAAACTTATGCTGGGTTTGTTGGCAGGGGCCCGAAGGCCAGCCCTCACTAAACAGTTTCTCTCAGCGAGGGAGCTGGAGCCTCCGTGGATTAGCGTGAAAAGCTCTTCTTGACCCTGTAGACTGGGATGCATTCAGTGACATGAGTCAGCAGCACTTAAGGCTTCCCCAGTTGAGGTGAGCATGGTTCTCCTAACCACGGAGGCAGACTCCATAAAAGCTTGTTTCTTGTCGGTTATAGGAATAAAAATCAGTAGCCCGCTGGGGCTTAGGTGGCAGTAGGAATGAGAAGGCATCTCTTTCAATATTCTAGGTAGGCCTGGATGATGGTTCTAGACTTGGCAGTTAGTGTGGAAAGAAGCAGTTGAATGAAAAGCATGGGAAAGATTTGGTCAAGAAGCATGACAGTTCCCCCCAGCTCTATGAAAGACCATTCGTTTCTGCCCGGCCTTATGTTCTTGCTTCATGACTAGGCAAATGCTTAGGTATAAAACTCAGATGAGAAGGCATGCAAGACTGATGATAGCAGGGGACGGAGTTAGGCCTTTCATGCGGGTTAACTACTTTTATATATATTCAGTAGATGGGAGGAGAGCTCTTTTTTTTTCCTTTTGAGGGACTGGGGAACATTTGGAAAGGCATGGACCCTGGTAGAATTTCATGTTTTGAAATTAATGTCTGACTTTGCTTTTCCCTTTGGCTGTGTACCTAGTGTGTGTCAGTTCCTGGAGCTGTGTCAAAGCCCAGACGGTGGCTTTGGAGGGGGCCCTGGCCAGTACCCACACCTTGCACCCACGTATGCAGCAGTCAATGCCCTGTGCATCATTGGCACTGAGGAGGCCTATGACGTCATTAACAGGTACAGCCAAAGCCAGCAGTGATGGAAACACAGAAGGGCACCCCGCCTGCTGACACGGCACTGACCTCGCCATCTCTGGCTACTCTCCCATTCATTTCTCAGAGAGAAGCTTCTTCAGTATTTGTATTCTCTGAAGCAACCTGATGGCTCTTTCCTCATGCATGTTGGAGGTGAGGTGGATGTGAGGTGAGTGGGGTTTTTCTCAGGCTGCTACGTCAGTAGGTTCGAGGGCTTACCTGCCATTTAGAGACGCCATACTCAAGGAAGAGCATGGTGAAGCTGCTGCTGTCACAGAACGACATGCATAATGACTTGCTGGTGACACGTTGTTACAGTCATTGCAGAGATGATACAGGTGTCCTCACTGTGATGATCACTTGACATCTTTTATGTAAATACCAAAATATAAGTAAGACACAAACAAAATCAACTGCTCTTGTTTTAAAAGTTAAAAATATATTTATCTGGCATAAAATGGTATAGCATGACATATAATAACCACATAGTGTCTTTCACCTTATTGGGATAGGAAGGGAGAAGAAAGCCCTTTAGGGACTTGGTAAATATTTTCTAAATGGATTTGATAAAATCATGACAGTGTTTAACATCCGCATGAGAACTGCTTTGAGAGGCACAGAAACCCTTATGGACCAGTGGAGCGTAGTGAAATATACTTGCATTAACTGATTAGAACCAGCTGGTGCAAAATTATTATTTAACTGAAGAATTATCTGATGTACCTAGCAAGTAGCTTACTCACCTGGCAGATGATTGCTTATGAAGTGTGTAGAGACTTCACTGAATAAGTCATTTCTCAATGGCAGCGGATCATTGAGATTTTATACCAAATTCTTATTACTTAGTCTGAGTAATACATTTTTCTGAGGTTTCTATATCAAAACCATTTTATTACCTATTTGTAAAAGTGTTTGCTTCTACATGAGTGGATTAATATTCTGGCTGAACCATTGGTTTGAAAGCATAAAGGAAAAAAAAACATGACAGTCGCGGAGCATAAAATACATTGCTGATAACAGTAGGCAACTGGGCTGCAGAGACCTTTAGTAAAGGATTTCCTTCTCTCTGTAACTTGCCTGTTCAGATCAAAAAACTAGTTTAGGTATCTACCGGAAAAACTGTTTCTCTACTCATGGCAGTTCTGAAACTACAAATGTGAGTGAGAATGGACACCACAGGATAAGAGCTCAGTCCCACAAGACTGTCCTTACTTCAGATGCCGATCACAAGTAGCTTAGACACAGTCTTCAGCCCTTGTCCTCTGGAGAATGGGGCTTGAAGTTCTAACCTTCTAATCACATACTTCCTTCCTCTGGCCACCGGCCTCCATCCTCCAGGAGTCGCCTCAGTTACAGCTGAATGAGGCTTGTTATAAATAACAAAAGACTGTCCTATCACACCTATAACTCAGAATATTCCAAGGGTTTTAGGAGCACTGTGCCAGAAACTGGGGAGAAGACCACATTTATATTTACTATATTACAATATCTTAGTATTTGTTGTTAAAAGATAAACTGAGGTACCTTAAAAATTTTAAGAGTTTATTTGAGCAAAAATAAATCGATTTGAATTGGGCAGTACCCAATCTAGCAGACAGAAAGGAACTCTAAGGAGTTGCACAGGATGAAATACTCATATAGGCAGGAGGGAGCAGGGACAAGGAAGGGGCACTGGGCAAAGGCAGGCTGGTTGTTGCGAGGTCACCTTCCTTAGGGGACGGCAGGGACTTACCAGGAAGATGAGCTGACCAAGTGCTGATCGGGCGGCTCCTGATGGACTGGTGTAAGGTTCCCCTTCCGGGAGAGCCGAGACTGGAACTAAGTATTGGTTTAGCATAAGTGACTTCATCTGGGGCCTCTTACCTTGTTTTTTAAAACATTGTATAGGTCAACAAAGCCAATATAACTATGGAGGAAAAGCAACACAGCATTGTGTTGATGCTTCTTAGGGAAAAAGTTAACAGATTTATTTTTCCCTTCAAGGTCACTCGATTTTCATTCCTCTTCTATAGATATTCCAATCAAATATGCACAGTCTTGAAATTTAACTTTTTGAAGCTTTCTGAGATTATTAGGCAAACAAACCCTGGCAAGATTGCTTTGACAGTTTACCACATACCTAAGGTGACAGAGCATATACTGTGTTCAAGAAAGAAGTTCTGTGTTGCCGAAGTGTAGAGGGCCTGGGGGTCATGGGAGAATTGGGGCTGGAAGCACCTGCAGGGAACAGGTGAGGGGCCCTGAAATCTTAAGAAGCCTAGAGTTTATTTTCAGGGCAGTAGGAAGCCAGAGACAAGCTTTAAGTAGGGAGTGATGTAATCTGACTGTATGTGATGTGATCTGTATAATATTAGTTCCCCAGTTGCAATGAATAGACAGCAGTATTTTAGTAAAAGTCTTCTGGTTTCAAGGCTGAAGGGAGAAAGACTGGACAGGAGATTGACCCAGGTAATGGTGACTTGGATTTGGGTGAAAGCAGTGTGGATAGAGAGCAGTGGACAACTTTGAGAGGTATGATGACTGGATGGAGGGAGAGAGCAAGAAATTGCACCAAAAAGATGTATTTCTGTTCGCTCCCTGTCTCAGTGTGAGATCTAGGACTAGTCAGTGGCTTCTGGCATCATGCCTCCGTTCTTCCATTTATGAGAGGCAAACCATGTTTTTGGCCTCCTCCCTACCTCAGAGGTTACATTAGGATTCAAGAGCAAATGCTTTTGAACCCCTTTGAGAGGCTCAAGGCCTGAAGGAAATTAGATCAGACCTTCGAAGTCAGCTTTGGTGGATGGTAACATTTGGCACATGGGACTCTTGCATGCTTCTGACACCTGCTGGCATCGCTCAGCCTCTACTGCGTCTTTGGCCAGCGCGAACAGGCTGTAAAAATGTTGGTAGGATAATAATGCTCGCAGCTTCTGCAGAGATGTCTTTGGAATACCTCAGTGAGCTCGACTTAAGTTTGAATAATATGGAAACTAGACACTTCTCATTCCTCCCTTTTATAATTTCTTAGGAGGTATTCGAAAAAGGATTTGTAAGCAGGATTTTTGTCCTCAGAATAAAATGGAGTGAGATGCTGGCTATTCGAAAAGACTGTAGAAGGGAAGAAAAGACAGTTCGTAGATGTGTTCCATAATAGAGGGCGAAGCTGAAATAAATGTTCTGAGAGGAATTAGTGCTGGCAGAATTATTCCAAATCAAGTAGGACAGCCTTACAAAAATAAAAACATATGCTCTTTCTTTTTCATTTAAAAGTGTGTGCGTGCGTGTGCATGTGTGTGTGCGTGTGTGCATGTGCGTGTGCGTGTGTGTGTGTGTGTGTACTGGTGGGGTCCTTGAAATCAAAGGTGTTTTTTTTTCCTCTCCCTCCAGAGGCTTAAGGAATGTGTCTGAGGGGGCTCATCTATTCCTCTCTGATCTAAGCAGCCATTACGGTCTGGTGGCCTGCTTTGTAATATGTTTGTTGCAGAAAAAAAAAATATAGTCAAGCTTTAATGTGACCATGCCATAAACAGACAGCAATCCTGGATCTGAAACACTACTGACATTTGAACAAGTGAGCTTGTCAGAAATACCTGACTGACACCAAGGAATTTTGGGGACCCTTATAGGTCTTTGAAAGAAGAGCTGAATCCACTTTTGACATGAGTTGATACGGCTGTTATTTCCTCTGATGTAGATTTGACCATGTGGAGGTAGGGAGAATAGAATGTCATGTTCTTTTCACTGAAGCCATGCTGTGAGCAACTCTATCCAAATAGAATGTCAAACCTCTCAGTTGGAGACCCAGGAGGACTGACCCTGTGCCAAGAGTGAGGACAGAAGATGATTACAGCTTACTAGGCAGAGAGCGCTATCTGCCCAAGAAGCTCAGTGAGCCTTATTTAGGCTCTTCCTTAAAGCTTAACACTTTCCCCTCTATTTCTGTCCTTCCAGAAGTGCATACTGTGCCACCTCGGTAGCTTCTCTGACAAACATCATCACTCCAGACCTCTTTGAGGGCACCGCTGAATGGATAGCAAGGTGAGAAGAGCTGGGGTTTGTCCTGGCCTCTTTCTTAGACAGCTATGGTCAAAGTCTTCTGAAACGTAAAGAAAATGAAAAAAAGACTGGAAGGGAAAATAAAATTACACGAGATGTATTAGGGTTGTAACATTGTGAGTTTCAAAATTACCTTAAAAGGGCCCCCCCTCAAAACTTTCTTTAATGTTTTATTACAGCTTAGATTGGCAAGGGTCAAAAACCTGGTTAGAGAGTAATGGGGAGAGTCTAAATGGATTTGTCCATTTTGGAGAGCAATTTGGTAATATCTCAAAGTAGCCCTTGCTGATGACCCAATAATTCCACTCCTGCAGAAACTCTCACACGGATGCATGAAAGAGACAGACAAAAAGCTGGAAACAGGTTAAATGTTCATAAGCATGACATGGACAAGTAAATTTTGATATAGGCACATTGAAGTATAATATAGCCATTAAAATGAATGAATGAAAACTACGTGTATCAATATGGACAAATCTCAAAGCTCTCATTTAGAATCAAAGGACAGATACGGAGCTTCCCAGACAAGAAGAGGTTAAAGGAGTTCATCATCACCAAACCAGTATTATATGAAATGTTAAAGGGTCTTATTTAAGAAGAAGAAAAAAAGATTAAAAATATGAACAATAAAATGGAATAAATACATATCTATCAACAATTGAATCTAAAAATCAAAGTAAATGAACAAGTAGGACAGAAACAGACTCAGATACAGAGAATGTGTTGACAGTTGCCAGGTGGGAGGGGGGTTGTAGGGATGGGTGAAAAAGGACAAGGGAGTAAGAAGTACAAATTGTTTTTTACAGAATAGTCATGGGGATACGAAGTACAGCATAGGGAGTATAGTCAAGAAAATTCTGAAAACTAAGTATGGTGTCAGATAGGTATGAGTTATTGGAATGATCACTTAGTAAGTTATGTAATAGCTTATCACTGTCGTGTTCACCTGAAACTAATATAATATTGTATGCCAACTGTAACTGAAAAGTAAAAATGACTTTAAAAAATGAATGAACGAGAGCTACCATGTATCAATATGGACGAATCTCAACAATGTTGAGTAAAGAAAGGGGGATGCTAAAACATGCCAATCGTCATATTTACTTAAAATGTAAAAATATGCAAAACAGTTCTATATTGTTTATGGAAAGAATCACACATAATAATATAAAAACATGCATGGGAAAGATAAACACCAAATTCAGGGTGGTGGTTATGCCTGGGGAGAGAGCAGAGGAAATGAGATCAGGGGAGGTCCACACATCTCCACTGAAGACTTGATCTGTATCTGTAATGGTTTATTTCTTTTAAATATTTTTTAAAACCCTGAAATGTACATTGTTAAATTAAATGTAGGTGTTAGATACATGTGTGTTCTATATATTATTTCCTACATTTTCCTGGATGCTTCAAATAGTTTATCATTAAAAAAAAAAAGAAAACAAAATGTATAGTAGATACATATGTATATTATGGAAAGATATACAAACTGTTTCTTTTATACTTTTATTTTTATCAAAACATTTATTACATTTATTACTATGAGAATGTAATTTATAGCTAAACCAGATTATTATACTATGATGACATTTATATTTTTGTATAACTTTAATTTTCTTAGACTTAATTTTTACCTCTTTTTAAAAATGCATGTATCATGAATTCATTCCCAAATTTTCTGCCAGAGCTATAAAATTACTCTCAGTACAGTCAAGTACTTCAGGTAATATATCAGTTCTCTTTTGTGTATGTGTTTTTGTGTACATGAGTGTGCACACACGAGTGTGTTTTGAGTTATTCTACCTGGGCCCTCTGCCCTCCTGCTTCTGCCCAGACAGATTGCTCTCAGCTTGCTGCAGTAGGCATCCAGACGCTTCCTTTCAGCCTGAAATTCTCTTCATTTCTCTCCTTTGCTGAAGCCTCAGCCTCCTTCCTGTTGGTTTACTGACTCATTTTAATGAAGCACACACTCCAGTACATCCTCCAAAAGAGCACTGGGGTGATACATCTTAATTTTTTAAAAATTAAATTTATTGCTGTGACATTGGTTATGCTGATACATTTTAGAAGATTTTACATATATCTTTATTCTGGTCTCATATTTGATTGATAGTTTATTTGGTTATAGGTTTCTAAATTGGAAACTGTATAAATTATATTCCTTCCGAATTTTTCAGCATTGCTCCATTATCTTTTGGCTTCCAGTGTCAGTGTTTAAGAGGCTGATCATAACAATAACCAACATTTACTGAGGACTTGGTATGTAGTACTCAGTAGTGGGGTAGCTCTAGTTTACAGATTGGGAGTGTAGGCTTTTGAGCTAGACTGCCTGGGTTTGGTTGTTTTTTATACTTTCTGGCGCTCAGTTGAAATTTCCCATCTTTTTATTCATTACAAGTATATTTTTCTTCACGGAGGTAAGTATATAATTATAATACCTGCTCTAAAATTCTTGTCTGGTAATTTTAGCATCTAGGTATCTTGAAGTCAATATGTCATATTTTCCTGATTCTGCACATGTCATGCAGTTTTTGGATTGTACCTCAGACATTGTGATGTTCTGTTGTAGTCAGTGGATTCTGTTAGATGGCTCTAAAGAGCTGAAATACAAAGAAATTAAGTGACTGAAACCTTTTAAGGTAACGACTATGTTTTCCTGACTCCTAATGCCAATGTATTCCCAATCCATTGTATTTTTGTTTTGTCTCTCTTTTTCTTTGTCCCACCCCCACCTCACCAGAACTTTTTGGAATCTTTAGTTTTGCTCTTTGAAAACTTCATACTGATGAACCATGATACGGATTTTTAAAAAAATTCATTGTGCTGGGCACTCAGCAAGTATCTTCAATCTTGAATTGTATGTACTTCAGTTCTTTTTTTAAGAGTATATTTTATTGATTATGCTATTACAGTTGTCCCAGTTTTTCCCCCTTTGCCCTCCTCCACCAGGTACCCCCTTTCCCTCCAGCAATACCCCCAACTTAGTTCATGTCCATGGATCGTGCATATAAGTTTTTTGGCTTCTCCATTTCCTATACTGTTCTTAACATCCCCGTCTATTTTGTACCTACCATTTATGCTTCTTATTCCCTGTACCTTTTCCTCCATTCTCCTTCTTCCCCCTCCCAGCTGATAACCCTTCAAATGATCTTCATATCTATGATTCTGTTTCTGTTCTGGTTGTATAATTAATTTGTTTTTTTTTTTTAGATTCAGTTGTTGATAGTTGTGAGTTTGTTGTCATTTTAATGTTCATAGTTTTGATCTTCTTTTTCTTAAATTAGTCCCTTTAACATATCATGTAATAATGGCTTGGTAATGATGAACTCCTTTAGCTCTACCTTGTCTGGGAAGCACTTTACTTGCCCTTCCATTCTAAATGATAGTTTTACTGGATAGAGTAATCTTGGATGTAGGTCCTTGCTTTTCATCACTTTGAATACTTCTTTCCAGCCTCTTCTTGCCTGCAAACTTTCTTTTGAGAAATCAGCAGACAGTCTAATGGGAACTCCTTTGTAGGTAACTCTCTGCTTTTCTCTTGCTGCTTTTAAGATTCTTTATCTTCAACCTTTGGCATTTTAATTATGATATGTCTTGGTGTGGTCCTCTTTTAAGTCCAATTGTTTGGGACTCTCCGTGCTTCCTGGACTTGTATGTCTATTTCCTTTGCCAAATTAGGAAAGTTTTCTCTCATTATTTTTTCAAATAAGTTTTCAATTTCTTGTTCTTCCTTTTATCCTTCTGATATCCCTCTGATTCAGATGTTGGCCCTTTTGGAGATGTCCCAGAGACTTCTTACACTACCCTCATTTTTTTGAATTCTTTTTTCTTTTTGCCATTCTGGTCAAATGCTATTTATTTCTTCCTTATCTTCCAAATTGTTGATTTGAATCCTAGCTTCCTTCCTTCACTGTTGGTTCCCTGTGGATTTTTCTTTCTTTCACTTTGTGTAACCTTCATTTCTTTCTTTATGTTGTTGCCATACTCAGTGAGCTCTCTGAGCATCCTGGTGCACCAGTGTTTTGAACTGTGCGTCTGATAGGTTGGCTATCTCTATTTAATTTAGTTCTTTTTCTGGGGTTTTGTTCCGTTCTTTCATTTGGGCCATATTTCTTTGTCTCCTCAATTTGGTGGCCTCCCTGTGTTTGTTTCTTTGTGTTAGGTAGAGCTGCTTTGACTCCCTGTCTTAGCACACCTGTTAGGTTGTATGGGGCAGAGCCTTAGGTATTCTCCAGGGCGAGGCAATCCATTTTATTGCTTTGTGGTTCTGTGTCTGTGTCAGGGAAGGGCTTGGAGAGGAGACAGTGCCGCTGCCTGGCTTCTGGAGGTATGCCCAGCTCTTACCCCATTTCCAGTCACTTCACCCACTTCCTGTATGCAGCTGGCACCCTTCCAGCTGTTGCTCTGGTGCTGAATCCCACAGTGGGTGGGTCTACATATGTTTTAAGTCTGTGTAGACCCTTTAAGTGGAGTTTCCTGAAAATCTGGCAGTTTCTTCCGCTGCCTTAACATCCACTGGATTTTACAACCAGAAGTAATGAGGATTTATCTTCCTGATGCTGGAACCCTGGGCAAAACCCTGGGCTGCGTAGTCTGGCCTGGAGCTGGGATTGCTCACTCCCAAGGTATCCTTCCCAATTTTTATCCACATGTCAGTGTGGGACTGCCCGTTCCACCGCCACCTCATTGCGCCACACCACGTCTCCCTGCCTCTCCTCCCCAACTCCGCATCCACCCCTCCTACTCATCTAGATGAATGTGGCTTTTTTAAATCCTTGATTGTCGGACTTCCATACAGTTTGATTTTGTAGCAGTCTGGGTGTTATTCGTTTTGAGATTAGTTGTAATTCTTCTGGTGGTTGCCTGAGGAGGCGAAGCGTATCTACCTATGCCTTCATCTTGACCAGAAGTCTGTGTGCTTCAGTTCTAAGAAACTTTATTGTATTATTTCTTTTGTAATTTCTTCCCCTTCATTTTCTGTGTTTTCTCTTTTTATAACATCCTATATGTAGGTTTTGTCTATTTTTTCAAACACTTTTTGCCCATTTTTCACCTCTTAATCTTGCATACTTTCTGAGAGATTCCCTTACTTTTATCTTTTAATCTTTATATTGTTGTTATTTTTGTAATTCTATTTTAAATTTTTCAGAGCTTATTTTATCTTTATTTATAACAAAGAATGCTTCTTATGTACTCTCCTGTTCTTGTTTCAGGACCATTTTATACCTACATTCTTTTTATTTTATATTATATTTTATCTAAAGACATAACTTTAAACAGTTTACTTCTGCTTCTTACATTATTTACTCCAATTTATTTTTGTTTGTTTGTTTGGGTCTCTCTCTGTCTTATTGGAGACTTTGCTCAAATGCCTGGTGTTTGCATTTAGGAGTCAAGTGCTGGAATCCGATGGGGAGCAATGTGTGTCAGGGTGGGCTAGGATCCAACCATTCATTGGGGAATTCTTGTATATCAATATCTGTAGGGATTTTCCTTGAGCATATGAGTTTCCTTAGAGAAGAATCTTCCAGATTCCTGGTTGGGGTATGAAGTTGGCAGCCAGCCTTGTGAAGTACTAGTAGAGAAAGGAGTTGGGAGTGTTTGTGTTCAGATTGTAGACTCACTTAACCCCCTTGCTCAGAATAGAGCCTCCTCCCTGCTCTTCGCCATTCTGGATATCCTGAGTTCAGATCCCCTGAAAACACCCATCTTCTGCTGGGTACTGGAGGTCCACCTGATTCTTGTGTAAGTGTGCAGCCATTGTTTCAAACACCTCCCACTTTAGGAGGCACGTGGGGTCTCCAGTTCCTGGGCCTTTCACTGGGGCAAATCACCTTGCTTTCTGTTGGCTCCTGCCCCCTCCCTGGGCTGGTTTAGGGTTCTCTGTTCTGTTGAATCAGCTCCATCTCTGTCCTTCCTAACTATCAAAATTTATCTCCTGTCTGTATTCATATTCTGTCTTATTCTCTTTACTCTGGTGGGTTTATCCCTTTTAAAATTGCTTTACTTTCATTTTCCTGGGCTCTCATGTTCAATGCATTATGTTTAGCTAGAAAACACTCTCAAAGAATTTTACTAAGTTGCTTCTATGCATGTGAAAACAAAAGGAGGGAAAGTGGAATGCTTATTGTGTGTGTGGAGAGAGAGAGAGACAGACAGGGACACAGAAACTGACAGCGGTCATTGCTGGCAAGAGGGACTAGGAGGCCAATGGGCAGGGGACTTACTCTTCATTTTTATTTTTAAACTGACTTTTGTAATTAAAAAAATTTTAAAGGTAAGTTAAGATAAAGAAAAAATTTAAGAGATCTCTTGTGTATGTATTCTTTTCTCATTAGAACTCTCGAATGAGCTATTTCTGTGCTTCATGTAGCCAAATGTTTTGGAAAGGAAACTTGGAATATGTGTTTGGGCGGTACTCAGCGATCTGTACGAGGAATGGTAGTCAGTGTTTGACTTTCCACTGTCTGCACTGCGATCTCCCTGGGCCTGTGGCTTCTCTGAAAAAGGCCTGTGAGTTCCCAAGATGCCCGGCCCCAGGGAGAGGTGCCTGGAAGTCCGCAGGTACGACTGCGTCTTTTCTCTCTCACCCGGAAGTTCGACCAGCTCTCAGATTAAGTGCTCATCCACCTGTGCGCCTGTGCTGTGAGGCAAACACACCTGTAGGGACTGTGACTCTGTATACCTACTTCGAGATCATTGGAAGAAAAATCTCTGTTGTTACATGAAAATATACGGAAAATTTCTTTATTTCACAGATAAAACATGTTTGTTAAAGCAAAAAGAAGATTGAAACCATTTGTAATCCACTACCAACAACTCTTTTGGTGTATATCCAGAATTCCAGAATAATCATATAGTACATTATCATTTTAAAACTTACATGTAATATATTTAGAACATCTTTAAATATATTTCTAGAGCATTTTAAATGATCGTAGTAGCCTGTTGTACAGATATGCCACAATTTATATACTAGTCCCTTACTGTTGAGCTTCTTTGTTGTTTCTAATATTTTACTGTTATAATGGGAGTAGAGTAAACATTCCTATAATTTGATCTTTGGAAACATTCTCATTTTTAGGATTAATTCCTAGAAATGACTCTGTATTCTTGGCCCAAAGATTATGCATGTTTTAATGACTAGAAAATATATTCTTAATATATAGCCTAACTTCAAATAATAATAATTGTAATAATAATGAGTAATTTGAATATATAGAAAATTATAATTTAAAAAATAAGTTTATTTTGAACAGTTATAAAGGTATATATGTTTACTATAGAAACTCTTGAAAATACAGGAAAATAAAGAGGAAAAATATTAGCAATAAATCTAAGATAACCAGAATTAGCAATTATTTTTCAATTTTATTTCAACCTGATGATTATACTATACGTATGATTTTATAACCTTTTTCTAAAATGTAATTACTTGAGGTATACGTTATATAAGTAGACTATTTCTGAGTTTCCTTTTTTTTTTAAGAAAGACATTTTCAAAAGTTAATTAGGCAACACCTTTCTATTCATAATTGTGACAGTTTATGCCTTCATGTGAGTGAACACATTTTTTGCCATCCAGGGTCCTACATGTGTGCACATAAATTCAACCTGGCCACTCACTGGTTGACACTGACCCCTTCCTCTCCTTTTCTCAATCTTCTCCTAGGTGTCAGAATTGGGAAGGGGGAATTGGCGGGGTGCCAGGGATGGAAGCCCATGGTGGTTATACTTTCTGTGGCCTGGCCGCACTGGTCATCCTCAAGAAGGAACGTTTCTTAAACTTGAAGAACTTGTTGGTAAGTGTCTGTTGATCATCTTCCTCCCAGCCCTCAGGCCCCCGGTAATGTGACTACTCAGACAGGCTTTGGGGGAAGGCTTGGCTGTGGCAGTGGCCCACGGCTCCGTGAGCTTGTGAACCTGGAGGGCTGCAATGAAGCTTTACATAGAGTCGCTAGAGCGCTCGCCCTGTTCTGAGAAAGTGGAGGGAGTGGACGTCTGCTCTCAGTTTCAGCTCCCTTCTTCCTCCCTTTCCATATTCCTGCTCTGAACTTTCTACACACTGTGTTAGGCCAACTCCAGAGTTTCCCTGAGTCCCTCAGACATCTGGAATGAGCCAGAGTACCTTCCTCAGACTTCCAAGAAAAATGTAGCTTCAGTCTCTTAAAATTAGGGGTTATCGTGTGTCTTAGAATATCTTAAGAGAAAAAGTTATGAAAGAGCTTTGAGGCATTTTGAAGCCTAGCTTTTCTTTCCTACCATGCTATGTGAACTTTTAGTAGCTACATTTAAATTTGCTGGGCAGAGCTGGGTAATTGCATTGAACAGGCAGCCCAAACATTTATGCCTGGACTCCAAGCTCCTGACCAATATTCAGAGTGAACTCAGAAAACTGTTAGCTTCAAGAGGGTCACTAGATTGTAGTTAAATTATTATTGAAGACCTAGTGCACAAACACACCCATAGCCACAGCCACCCAGGAGATGCCTTTGGGAAGCATTTACTCCCTCACTATGACCTTATGGTGAACCAGGTACAATTGACATTCATCTTTTCTTTCCAAGCTTATATGTGAGGCCCCTATCATAGGAATTGCCAGGAGACCCATTGTGAACTTCCTAGAGAGTTTCTGTTCTTCTCTGTAGAGACAATGACCAGCTTTTTGTCTTTATCCTTAAGAAGCTTCCTGTAGTATGCTCTTTTTGAAGGTTGTTAAAGGCTTGAAAGCTCATGCTTAAATGACCAGCTTGGTGCACTGGACTCTGAAATACACTAAAATCTGATCCCCCCCCCCCCCCAATTCAGTAGTTTGTCTTTTCATTTTATTGATGTTTTCTTTTCTTTCTTTTTTTTTTGGATTGTATACTTTATTTTTTCTTTTCTCCCCTTTATTCCCCTCCACCCTGCACCCCCTAACCCACCAGCATTCCCCCCTTAGTTCATGTCCATGGGTTGTACATGTAAGTTCTTTGGCTTCTCCCTTTCTTATACTATTCTTAACCTCCCCCTGTCTATTTTGTACCTACCATTTATGCTTCTTATTCCCTGTACCTTTTCCCCCTTTCTCCACTCTCCCCCTCCCTGCTGATAACCCTCCATGTGATCTCTATTTCTGTGATTCTGTTCCTGTTCTAGCAGTTTGCTTAGTTTGTTTTTGTTATTTTTTTTAGGTTCAGTTGTTGGTAGTTGTGAGTTTGTTGTCATTTTACTGTTCATAGTTTTGATGATCATCTTTTTCTTAGATTAGTCCCTTTAATATTTCATTTAATAAGGGCTTGGTGATGATGAACTCCTTTAACTTTACTTTATCTGGGAAGCACTTTATCTGCCCTTCCATTCTAAACGATAGCTTTGCCAGATAGAGTATTCTTGGATGTAGGTCCTTGTCTTTCATGACTTTGAATACTTCTTTCCAGCTCCTTCTTGCCTGTAAGGTTTCTTTTGAGAAATCGGCTCAGAGTCTTATGGGAACTCCTTTGTAGGTAACTGTCTCCTTTTCTCTTGCTGCTTTTGAGATTCTCTCCTTATCTTTTACCTTGGGTAATGTAATTATGATGTACCCTGGTGTGTGCTTCCTTGGGTCCAGCTTCTTTGGGACTCTGAGCTTCCTGGACTTCCTGGAAGTCTATTTCCGTTGCCAGATTGGGGAAGTTCTCCTTCATTATTTGTTCAAATAAGTTTTCTATGTCTTGTTCTTCCTGTTCTCCTTCTGGCACCCCTATGATTCAGGCATTGGAACGTTTAAAGTTGTCCCAGAGGTTCCTAAACCTCTCATTTTTTTGAATTCTTGTTTCTTCATTGTGTTCTGGTTGAATGTTCATTTCTTCTTTCTGCTCCAAATTGTTTATTTGAGTCCCAGTTTCCATTCCCTGTATATTTTTCTTTATTTCTCTTTACATAACCTTCAGTTTTTCCTCCCTTTTGTGACCATACTCCACCAATTCTGTGAGCATCCAGATTACCAGTGTATCGAACTCTGCATCTGTTAGGTTAGCTGTCTCTTCATTGGTTAGTTCTATTTTTGAGCTTTGATCTGTTCTTTCATTTGGACCATATTTTTATTTTGTCCCGGGACACCTATTATGTTTTGAGGGGCAGGGCAACCCACATCACTGCCTCGTGGCACTGTATGTGGGGGAGGGGTCTGAGAGGGAACGGTGCTGCTTGGTTGGCTCTTGGCCAGCTCTCAGTCACTTCCACTGATGCCCACAAGCAAATTGAGCCCTTTTGGTGCTGATTCCCAGGTGGTGGTGGGTTTGTGTCCATTCTAGGACCCTGTGTGTCTCTCAAACGAACGCTCCTGTGAGACTGGCAGTTTCTCCTGCTGCTGCAACTGCCGCAGGCTTTTACCCGTAGAGGTTTTGAGGTTTTCTTTTCCCATGCCAGAACTCTGGGTTGTGCTGTCTCTCTAACTCCCCAGTTGTTCCTCCGGCTTATCCGCACACAAATGTGGAACCTATTGGTCTGCCAGCCACCACCTTGACCGCCTCCATCTGCCAGCTGCAGCCTTGCCGCATGTCCCCTCCACCCCAGCTGCCTGTGTCCACCCTTCCTACCAGTCTGGATGAATGTTTCTTCTTTAACTCCTTGGTTGTCGGACTTCCATATAGTTCGATTTTCCGGCAGTTCTGGTTATTTTTTATTTTTAAATTTGTTATTGTCCTTCTTTTGGTTGTATGAGGAGATAAAGTGTATCTACCTACACCTCCATCTTGGCCAGAAGTCTCTCAAATTTGATTAACAAGGCATGAAATATAGAAGCTTTATCTCCTGCCATGAACAGTGTGGCTTAGTTGGTTGGGCATCGTCCCGCAAAGTAAAAGTTCACTGGCTCGATTCCCAGTCAGGGCGCATGCCTGGGTTGCAGGTTTGGTCCCTGGATGGGGTACATTCAAGAGGCAACCAAATGATGTTTCTCTCTCTCTCACATAAACGTTAATCTCTCTTTCTCTCTCCCTTCCTGTTTCTAAAAATAAATAAATAGAATCTTTAAAAAAAAAAAAGATTCTATTTAATTTCCCAAGCAGAAATAAAGACTATAATTAGCAAATGCCTCAGTTACAAAAACAATATTCTAGATTTGATCCCTGTCTCTACCCTTCCTAGCCATGTATCCATGGGGAAGTTGTCTAATCTGTTTTAGCTTCACCTTTTTCCCCTCTGTAAGATAGAGATAATAGTTCCCTAAAGATCAGAGGAAAGAATATATATGAACAGCCTGGCACATGGTAGGTGCTCAGTGGATGTTGGTGTCCTTCTTCCCCAAACTACTCCCTCCCCTCCATTTGCTTTGGGAGAACTAGGGACCATATCTGAAGGATTTTATATAGCCGACAGAATGAACCCATGGGCTTAGTTAGGCACTGGAAAAAATTAATTAGCCTGGCTTAAAAACACTTAACGTGTGGGGTAAGTAAAAATGAAGCATGGACTTCCCATGATAGTGCTGATTATCTCTTTTCTTGCGTAATGCATAGCTTATTTTCATTAAATGTCATCAGCCCCAAAGAACTGGTTCATTTAAGACTGACTAGGGGTAAATTAATGCCTACATCTGCAGTGCAATTTTTTTTGTCTTTCTTTTAAGAATTTGGGATTGTGACTCTCTCTGGGTATTACCTTAAGTAGGGATATAATCTAAACTGTACAACCATTACTTAAAGGAGGGCTGGAATGTGCCCCTGCCCCACCCCCCTTCCGCCAGGGTCCTCTGTGACTCCTTTCAGGAACTCAGTCTAGTAAGAATCTAGGTACAGGGGAAATACCCTACTCGGTACCATTCAGTTACCAAGGCAGCACTGAAAGCCCATGGCTGGGGGCTGCAACAGTTGCAGGGCTAGGAGGGAAAGGGGAATGTCATTATCTGCTCAGGCCGGCAGCTCTGCTCCACCTTGGGGCCCAACCCGTGACTATCTAGGTCTTGGAAGTAGAGTGTGTTTAGAAAACTTGGAGATAAGCGAGACATGGTAATATCACATGTGACCACTAAGTGATATCAGGAGCCATTCTACAGGTCCAAAGAAAGAGAGTTTCTTCTATCAGCCAACCAGGTTCCCTGGAAAGAGGCTGGACCGGACAGAGCATCACTGCTCATCAGAACTAACGGCTTCTGCTTCCAGTCTGTGAGTGACTTGCTTAGAGACATGGGATGAGTTTCCTTAGGAGCCAAGTAAAAGTCAGAAACAGCTTGAGATCATCCGATGAGAGGTAGCACAAAATTCCTGCTTTTAATAAACTTCCCTGAGCAGGGAAAGTGATTAGAAGTGAACTCCTGGCGGCCTTGCCTTAAATTTGCTGGCAAAGCCCTGTTCATTAAGAGACATTTGCAGGTCTCCTTACAAGCCAGCTTGGTCTCTCTCTTCTCTCAGCACTAAAACCCATATGGAACCTGGGAAAAGGTGGTTAATTGTGTTAGGCTCTGAGCAGAGATCAAAGCTGGTTGCCTCGGAAGGGTCGGCCTAAATGTTCCACTTGGGGCCTGGCAGTGAGGGGGAGCGGGTAAGAAGCAAAGCACTAGAACTCTGAGCACCGGTAAGCGGAGAGATGGGAGCCTTCCCCTCCGCCCCTCCCCGCGCCCCCAGATCAGCCTCTGGAGAACTTGTCTTGCTGGATTGTGTGTCTCTTTTAGCCAACAACTGCCTCTCCCTCTTTGCCTCCTTCTCAGCAATGGGTGACTAGCCGGCAGATGCGGTTTGAAGGTGGATTTCAGGGCCGCTGTAACAAGCTGGTGGATGGCTGCTACTCCTTCTGGCAGGCCGGGCTCCTGCCCCTCCTCCACCGCGCACTGCACGCTCAAGGTGAGCTGGGACCTGTTGTGGGTGCGGGGCCAGATGGTTTCCCTCAGCTGCTAACCAAGTCAGGAAGCCCGAGCGCATTTTCAGGGGGATTGAAATAGCTCTGTCTATCCTGGATTTTCAGTTGCTGACCCGGAACCTTCCCTTAGGCCTGCATGTGCAGAGGAGTTAGTTCCCGTGGTTTAGGGGTCATGGCTGCTTCACACTGGCTGCGGCCAGGAGGGGGTGGGTGCTTGTCCTGGGCCCCACGTTGATTGACACCTCAGCTGGGTGTGAAGCCACAGTTTCCAATGCAGCGCTCCCAGTTGCTCCTACCAGCACGGGAAACCCATGCTGTGCACGCGGTCACAGCGGTGACAGAAAGAGGAACACTCTGTAAAGGGGCAGAGAACCAGAAGCCGCAGAGGAAAGACCCGCCTTGTCTGTCTGGCTGGGTGATTGCCACCATGAGAAATGTTGTAGTTTAATATGTTAAAGAATCCGAAATGGAGCTGTGTCCCACCTGCACTGCCCGAGTGGAGTGACCCCTGTTCTCTTCCGTGGCCTCTCACACGGGAGTGCAAAACTGAGGCATAGCAAGCGAAGCTTCTGGGAACCTGCCCATGTTATCACTTGAAATCCCAGGCCACCTGCTGCCTCCTGAGTTATCTTTCCCATTTATTTTGTGTGGGAACAGGATGTCTCTGAGGAAGGGGGGTGGGGCATGGCTGCTCTGCTGGGTGCTGATCTGTTCTTGGAGTGTGAGCTCTTGGCCCCAGGGGAGCTTTTCTTTGGCCTCTATAGTTGGGCAATCAGTTGCTCTGATGTAGACGAGGAGATTCTTTTCTACTGCCCACCCCCACCCCCAACACACACACACACACACACTCACACACTCTTTCTCTTTGTTCGGCTGTTCTTTCTGAACCCCCTTCTTTAGTTTCTTAATTTCATTTGAGCTGTGGCCACTTCTGAGACTGAACTGAAGTAAACAGAGCCTCTGTCCTGTCCTCACATTCTCCCTGTCTCAGTCTGTCCTGAGAGTCCTTGGCCTGGGGCTGGGCTTTCGAGCCCTCCGAGTCTCGGCTTGACCCCTATCCTGGGGAAGTCAGGAATTTCCCTAGAGTTAATGTTTTCAAAACAGAAGTAACATGGGGTTTTAGTGATCTTTTCCTTGGACCTGGTGAGACTGAACCCCCAGTAAAACCGTCAGCCTTTCACAAACCTGTCCCTGGCAGGGATAAGATGCAGTCGCGCCGCGGTTGCCAGGAAAATGTGGAGAGAGCCGCAACAGGAGCGCTACCTGCCAAAGTCCCCAAGGGGGGCCCGGCCTGACATTTTGTTTATTGCAGCACAAGTCCCGGAGGACTAGTCACATTCAAAGCTTGCCTGTGGGAATGGTTGCCTGTGAATCTCGGTGCTTCCAACTTTTTTCACCGCCTGGAAGAAGGCCTGAGTTGGGCCTGACGCCCACCGTTTCTCAGAAACTGGGCTTGGACCAGGCAGGGTCTGGGGAGAAGGGAAGCGTTTGAACAGTGGGCAAAATACTGATGTTGGGAGTCAAAAGGTGATGCAGTATAGAAAGATACTTAGAATATACTGTGATCAGAGTTATGTTTCAAAGCAGTATGCATATAATTCCAGTTTTAATGAAGAGCTGACTCCAGAAAATTAATAGAAAGTATCTGGGTTGTGAAACGACAGGTGATGTTTGCTTTCTTTCTTTTTTATTTGCATTTTCTAATTTTTCTACAGTTACTTTGTATTTCTTATATAAAGAAAAACAACAAAAGTTATTTTACAAAAGAAGGGAAATTATATAAACAAAACAAGTAGCAAGGTGGGAAACATATTTGTGACCAGTGACAAAGAGCTAATGTCTTTAATTTGAGAAAGACATCTAAATAAGAAACAACTAAACCACCCAGCTGAAAAACGGGCAAAGGATCTGAACAGACAGGTTCAGAATGGATAGAAAAAGAAGTGCTCTCATTATTACGTCTACAACTGCCGCTACTCTGGCGGCTGAGACCTTACCGAGCGCTCGCTGTGCCAGCAGCTGAGCTGAGTGTTTCTCATAGTTTCTCACTTAACTCTCAGAACAACCTTTTGAAATGGGTACTATTGTAATTCCCATGTTACAGATGAGGAAACAGTAGATCGAGGGTAAGCGACTTGCTTTATAAAAACCTGATTGCTACCTGCAACAGTATCAGAGCCCTGCTTGTAACCACCACAGATGGCCGTTAATCAAACAAAAAGGTGATAGTTAAAGAAATGCAAGTAAAAACAGTGGGACACTATTTGTTTTTTCTATCAGATTGACAGAGATTAGAAACCTTGAAACCCTATGTTGGGGAGAGTGTGGAAAAACAGGCACTTTTATGCTGCTACTAGGGGTGGAAATGGGTGCATCTTTTTTTGGAGGGTAGGTTGGAGACATCTGTTTAAATTATTTGAACCCAGCAAGTGCACTGTCAGAACATGACCTGCAGAGATACTAGCAAAGGATGTGTATTGGGCTTTAAAATTTTTTTTTTAAACCTCACCCAAGGACACTTTTCACTGCTCTTAGTAAGGGAGAAAGAGAAACATCGATGCAAGTGAGAAGCACTGATTGGTCACTTTCTGCATGCATGTGGACCAAGGATCAAACCTGCAACCCAGTCATGCACCCTGACCAGAAATCGAACCTGCAACCTTTCGGTTATGGGATGATGATGCTCCAACCAGCTGAGCCACTCTGGCCAGGGCTGAAGTGAAGTTTTAATAGCAAACAACCCTACCGCCCATCAAAAGGTCAAAAGTTAAATAAGTTATAATCTCTCCAGACAGTGGCTGCATACAATGGGCTGATGTAGAGAGCTCTCCAGGACACAACCGAAAGTGTAAGAGGCCAGGCCTAGAGCCGTCTATGTTTGCACACAGGCTGACATCCATGCAGCTTTTCTTGGAAGCAGACACAAAGCCTCTTTAACAGTGGGTGCCTCTGGGAGAGGGGAGAAAATGGAGGGAAGGGACTTCCTTCTTAAATTTTCTTGCCTCTGCCTTTTTATTTATTTATTGTTTGGCCATGTGCATTACTACTTTTATTTTAGTAAATGAATAAATAACACTTTTAAAAGGCGATGATTATCCTGCTAACTAGAGAGGTAACAAAGGGCCAAGACATGTCAGCTTATGAACCTGGACTGGACCCTGACTCTGCAAGTGGCCGTCAGTAGTTCCCTGTGGGTGGATTCCTTAATGTGTGTAAAAGACAGTATTTGCATAGAAGCATGAGTTATTATCTTAGAAATATCAAATGCTGACTAAAGTTGTGAGTTATTTCGTATTTGTGGAGGAATGAGAAAGCAGCAGACCTTTGAATATCTGCCTGGATTTGTACTTACTGGTGGCTCGTTTGTTCTTTGGGACATTCCCAGGCCTGTATTCATCCACCTGCGAAATTGAGCTGCATGTGGCCACACCTGTCACTTACTGTTTGGAAAAACTTTTGATTTCTTAGATGAAAGGAAACTTTGAAATGCAAAATGACATAATGAGGATCCGTAATTTAAGGGAGAGGTCTGAAGGGTTTACAAGCTGATTCCAGTGCACAGTTATCGCCCTGCAATCACACCTCCCTTCATCTCACTGTGGTCCTGTGTGCTGGTGTGCAAGTTCAAGGTCTCTGGAAGTTCCTCGTCGAGGTTATGAACTTTGAGCTTGCAGACGTCAATCATGTAGGAGGTAACTGAAGCACTCTGTAACCTATTCATCAATAGTAAATGTAGCATTTTCTTTTCAGATTCCAATTTTTGTGATGGGGTATCATTTACCTTATAATGTCTTTTATTTCTCATAGGATATGAAATAAAGGTATATTTTATGCGGACATTTAATGCTGTTATCCTAAAGTTGAATAAATATGCTTTTAAAAATAACAGCGTTCTCGAGATATAATTCACATACCATACAATTCACCCATTTCAAGTATACAATTTAATGGTTTTTAGTATATACACAGAATTGTGCGACCATCACCATAAGCAGTGTTAGAATTTCCATCAATCCCCTCCTCCAAGAATCTCCCTTCCCATTAAATATGCTTCTTTAAAGAAGAAATTACAAAGGCAAAATCAACAGTGTGATTATAGCATGTGGGTTTTATATATACATGCATAATTTCTTTAAAACCCATACACCCAAACAAGGTAAAAATATGTGTAGCATATGGGTAAATATAATAGAAAGCTAAATTGGTAAAATTGATTCTTGGATCTCAGAAGACAAAGGATCAACAGACACTCTCAAAAAGAAATGCAACTAACAAACAAAAGTTGTAGGACAGTTTCACGCTAATTAGTAATCAAAGGCATGTAAATCAAGACAAATGATCAGGTACTGTTTCTTTTTAACATTTTAAATGCTGATAATTTCTTTAAGAAAGTAATGCAGGAGGTAGTATGGCAACATCTTAAATTTTGCTGCCAGCAAATAAATTCTTGAACTGGTTTATCAGTATCTATTAAAAGTCTTAAAAATGTTTATTTCCTTCAGCTGAATAATTCTACTCCTGTGAACCTATTGGAAGAAAATAATCCTAACATAGAGAAGACTCACAGAAATGTGTACTTCAACATTTTTTGATAATTGCAAGGAACTGGAAACAGCCTTGGGCATAAGTAAAAGGAGATAGGGTGACATCCATCATAGATGTGTGTATCTTCTACAAAGTCCGCTGTGCTCCTAGGTGGGGAAAGAAGAGAGAGGGAACTAACTAAAAGAGTGTGCCTCTGAGCATGCGGATTGGCATGGAGTGAGCCTGAGACGGGGACCTGACAGTGCTCTTCTTGCGTTGGGCTCAGTTCTTGTGTGCCTCATCTAGTGCGGGTGTCTCAGGTGCTAAGTGTGACGCAGGTGTTGGGGATGAATGATTTTTGTACATGACCCCCAAATGTCAGCCAACCGCTGCACAGCAGGTAGTGCTCAAAACTTTCCAACCGCCCCATTATTTATTTATTTATTTTTTGCAGTTTTTATTTTATTTTATTTTTTTATTGTTCAAATACAGGTGTCTCCATTTTCCTGGCACCATTTTCTCCTGCCCCACCCACCCCCCCACCTCCCACCCTCAGTCCTACCCCTTTGGCTTTGTCTGTGGGTCCTTTATACATGTTCCTTGACAACCCTTTCCCTTCTTTCCCCATTACTCCCCACCCCCTCTGCCCCGAACCGCTCCATCTCTTACTCTCCCATTTAAGAATTCTAAAAGCTATTTTTTAGCTTCTTTTAGAATACTGGCAGGTGTGATATTTTCTCTGTCTGTCTGTCTGTCTCTCTCTCTCTATATATATACATATATGTATGTGTATATATATATGTATACATACACACACACATATCCCACAAATATTTTGCTTACCTACTCCCTTTATATAGTGCATTTACTGTAAACATTGGCAAATTTTTACCATAGAAGATTCTATACTAATATATATGAGTTTTGGTCCAGTGTCTATATTAATACAGTTACCTTGTACATCCACTTAATAAAATACTATGTGGCTCTTCAGAATGATAGTTATGAAGATTATGCAGCAGAACAGCAAAGTTTATACCTATAGTGTTATATGAAAACCTTAAGATATTGTGCAAAAGCATAATAACTATATAAAAAATTGCTTAAAGACAAAAAAATGACTAGAAGAAAGAAAAAATAGCTTTCATTTGCCATTGTTTGCTATCTTTGTAGCCCAAGTATCAAAGTATAAAATTGACCAAGGACTTAATGCACATCTTATATGTGTATTTTTAAGAAACCGATCCCATGTAAATGTTTCTGAGCACCCCTGTCTCAGTGATTTGTCCCTCCTCCCCACTTGATAACCACGTTCTCTGCTCAGAACTCTCTGACCATGCTGCTTAAGCTTCAGAGTGAAGACGCCCAGTTGCTTGACGGTACTTTAGTGTTAGTACCAGGATTGCCAGTTTCTACTCGGGCTGCTGTATTTTATGGTGCAAGAGGGCGGTTCCTAGCAGTGCTTCCCAGGAACATTTTTGAGCCAAGAGAAAAGTTGGAGAATTCCCTTTGGAGATAGATTAAATTCAGGCTTAGAGAAGTAGAATAGACAGACATTATCACCCCTGTTAAAGAGTTCTCTTAGCATATTAGAGTCTGTTTAACAAGTTTCAGAGGTGAGCTAGAGGAAGTGCCTTAGAAGCCCAGAGAAAGGAGTTGTGGACCAGGTCAAGAGGCGTAACAGAGGTCGGTCTGGAAAGCCGAGCTGACCAGCTAGCCCGTGGCTGCCACGGATGTGCTTGAAGGTGGTTGACCGAGGTAATGAGTGCGTTTCAAACAAAGCAAAAGCCACTCTGTGCTGCAGCTCTTTGACTCATGTCAAGGTTCAGGAGAAGGGACATGTCATGTGTAATAAAATACAAAGAAGTCTTTGATACTGTGCTGGACTTTTGCCAGGCCTGGGCCCGCGCTGATTCTTTGCCTTTCTACAGGTGACCCTGCCCTCAGCATGAGCCACTGGATGTTTCATCAGCAGGCCCTGCAGGAGTACATTCTTATGTGCTGCCAGTGCCCTGCTGGGGGGCTTCTGGATAAACCGGGCAAGTAAGTACCTCCTCTCCGGGGGTCGGGGGGTGAAAAGGGGACAGAGAGGTGTGCACCTCAGGCCTACTCAAAGCCAGATGGCAGCAGGTGTGGACCTTAAAAAGCCAGGTGTCCCTTTCTGTCCAACTGCTTAGTGCAGGTATGGTATGAGAGGAAGCACCCCAATTCTGGAGCACCCTGTTTGAGTGCCATTGACTCTGGCGTGTCCAGTCCCCATCCTTTCCCCCAGCTTACATGTACCCCCCTCTCCAGACAGACGAAGAGATTCATGGTAGTTTTTCTTCCTCTTTTTTTTTTTTTTTTTTTAACCAAACTAATTTAAATAGAACAGGATACAGGATTTTAAAACGCTTGAGTATCATAAACAGAATTATGATCACAACTCGTACAGACTACATTAAATACCTTTAGGTGCCAAATAAAAGAAAAGGGAAAATCAAATATATTCTGTTCCCTTTGCTTCTCACCTGCCACTCACGCGGACACACATACCTGCTGCTGTCAGCGTCCAGCAGTGGAAGGCCCACCTGAAGGCCAGTCCCCAGCAATTTATCAGGAAGAATTTGGCTCATTTCTAGACATTGTGGTGTTGGTGTTTTTTGTTTTTTTGTTTTTTTGTAAGAAATATATTAAGTTAGCACTGGCACCACCCAGGAGAACAGCAGGATGGACTGACTCTAAAATGACAGTTTCTGCTGTCTGGCAGGGCTGCAGGACGGGGCTTTGAAAACGCAGCTGGGAAAAACCAGGCTTCCTGGAGGAGCGTGGGGAGGGCAGGGTGGGATGTGTGAGCGCTTGGCCCCAGAGTCTCTGTGGCTGCTTTGTTGTTGGGGGATGGGGTTGGGGGTCGTGGGGAGCAGAAGAGCTCCTGCTCAGAGCTGCCCTCTCCTTGCAGGTCGCGGGACTTCTACCATACCTGCTACTGCCTGAGTGGCCTGTCCATAGCTCAGCACTTTGGCAGTGGAGCCATGTTGCACGATGTGGTCCTGGGTATGCCTGAAAACGCTCTGGTAAGGCAGGATAAGGGCACTTAACCCCCCTTCTCCGCGGGGGCCCTCAGCTTGCATTCCTGAGAAGCCCTCTCAGACCACCTTCTGTAGAGGAGATCTCCCAGATGCTCTGCCACAGCGCCTTGTTTGTGCCCTTCATAGAATTTGTCACACTCTGTTTAACGTGTTTTGTCTGCTGCCCTCAAAACCTGTCAGCCCCGGGCGGGCAGGTGTTCAACACCGCGTCTTGCCCTGGAGCGGCCTGGCCTCAGGAGACTCGCCTGAGCCTGCGACGTGAGTCTAAGACTTTCCACAGCCCTCACAGAACGGGGGCCTGTGTAGATTGTCATGAAATATTCCCAACAGAAGAAACACAAATGGCCAGTACACGGATGACAATTAGAGTAACAGCCACTAGCTTTTTCAAGTCTGAACATTTTTTTTTCCATGTTTGCCTTCTAGGCAACCCTCTTCCATTCTTTTCCCTCCCTTTTTCCCAGCGTAACCCTGTCCTAAACTTTTATCATGCCTGCAGCTGTTTTCGTGCTGTTACTTCAAGTGCTTGTATCCGTCAGCAACACAGAGAGTTGTTTTGTGTGTTTTCAAACTTTTTATAACAGTATCTACTGTGCTGCTTACTCTGCATTGCTTTTCTCACTGACCATGTATTATACTTTTGAGGCTTATCTGTGTTCCTTGTGTAGCTCTAGTTTAACTACCGTATGGCCTTCCCTTGTATAAATGTATCCCAACTTACTTTTCTAGTCTCCCGTTGCTTAGCACTGAGCTGGCTCCGGTTTTTGCTCTTAGTGCGGCAGTGAACATTCTGAGGTGGGAGCTTCTCTGGGAGAGGTTTGCTGGGCTGAAGAAAGTCCACGCCTCCGTCTTCACTGGGGAGCCCTGAGCCTCCCTTCGCGGCTTTGTTGTTTTACACTCACAGAGCCCTGCGCGGCTCCACAGGCAGACGTTCCCTTTCCGCCGGTTGGATGGCTGTGAAATGGTATCAGTTTTGTTTTGCATTTTCCTGATTACTACTGAGATTGAGCATCTTTTCAAATGTTGTGTCTTTTTGTGTTAGCGTCTTCTGTGAATTGCCTGCCAGCTCATACCCTTTGCTCATTTTCTTTCTGATTGGTAATTTTAATTGTTTGCCCTTTCTTACAAATTTGAATTCTCCGTGTGTTCTTGATACTGATCCTTGGTCAGTGCTGTGTGTGTGGTGAATCTCTTCCAGTCTTCTCACTTTATTTTTAGTGCTTTGTTGTTGTTGTTGTTGTTGTTGAATAGACAATTTTAATTTTAAAGGGAACAATTTCATTTCCTTTTTTTGGTTTTTGAGGTTTCTTTTTTGGGGGGGTAGTGGGTAGGTGGTTACCTAAGAAATACTTCCCTATGCTGAGGTCATAGGTATATTTACTTCTAAAGGGTTTAAATTTTTGCTTTTCCCATCCAGATTTTTAATTCTCTTAGAGTTGATTTCTGTCTGTAGTGAGGGTTGGATATAATTTTTTTTTTCCATATGGATAACCAATTGACCAACACCATTTATGGAAGTTCACAACCTTTCCTGCTGATGTGTATTACGTGTGTCACATGCTCAGTTTCTATATATGGGGCGACCCCGAACACTGTCCTGTCCCTTTCGTTTGTTTGCCTACCTGCTCTGTCTTAAGGAAATCTTAAACACAAGTAGGCAAGTCCCATCCACCTTGTTCTTTTTCTTCAAAATTGTGTTGGCTGTTCTTTGCTTTTTGCTTTTTCCTATGAATATAGAATCAGCTCAAATTCCACAACATACATCTAATGGAATTTTTATTGGAATTGCATTGAATTTAAGATTAATGGGAGAGAACTGACTTCTCAATATTAAGGCTTCCCGTTTATGAACACACCATGTCCCTCAATGGTCTTTTATCATTTTCTCCATAAAGAACTAGCATATCTTCTGTTATATATATGTCTAAGAAATTTATAATTTTTGCATCCATTGTTTCTGGGACATTCATTTTCCCATTATATTTCATAACTGGTTGTTACTAATGTATAAAAATGCTACTGATATTTATATTTTAATTTCATATTCAGCAACCTTGCTGACCTTTCTTAATAGTTGTTAATTGTTTGTCTATAGAATCTCTTGGGTTTTCCATTTAGACAGTGATGTCATCCTCAAATAAGGACAGTTTTGCCTTTTCCTTTCTTGTGCTTAAGAATTATATTTCTCCATCTTGCCTTTTAAGGTTGGCTAAGACCCCTTTAAGAGTGTTGACTGAAGGTAGTAACAGAGCCGTGCCTGCCATGCGTCTCGTTGTAATGGGAAGGCTTCTGTCATTTCACCGCTGCATAGGCTGCTTACTGTGGGGTTTGATAGATACTTTCTGTCAGGTTAAGGATGTTTCTCTCTATTCTTGATTTGTTGTTATTATTTGTTTATTCCAATCATAATCTAGTGTTAGACTTTATTGAATGCTTTTTCTTTATAATTTATTTTTTTAATTTAGTTTTAGAGAGAGGGGGAGGGAGGGAGGGAGAAAGAGAAACATCAGTGTGTGGTTGCCTCTCGCGCACCCCCTTCTGGGGACCTGGCCTGCAGCCCAGGCATGTGCCCTGATTGGGAGTCAAACCGGCGACACTTTGGTTCGCAGACCAGCACTCAGTCCACTGAGCCACACCAGCCAGGGCTACTGAATGCTTTTTATGCACCTGGTTTCTCTCCTTTAAACTAATATAGTATGTTTAATTAGTAAATATTCTGCTGTTAACCTTCATTCTTGGGATAAGCCCTTCTTGGTCATAGTACTGTGTGTGTATGTATGTTTATTTAATCCACTGTTGGATTCACTTTGCTAATATTTTTGGCTAGCGTTTTTATTTCTAATTTTTGCATGTATGTTAACATTGATCTAAATTTGTGTTTTATTGTTCTTTCCAGTTTGTTTCAGGAAAATATTATAGCCTCATAAAATTAGATGGGTATCTTTCCCCCACCTTCTTTTTTCAGTCTTTGAAAAAAGTTGTGTAGTTTAGGGATTACCTGTCTCTGTAGGTTTGATAGCACTTGCCTGAGAAACCATCCGGGCCTGGTGTTGTATCGGGGGGAGAGAGTGGGGAATGATGGTAGCAGAATAAACAATTGTTATTATTGATTTAATTTGTTCAATAGGTTTTAAAGAAATTCTTCTTGAGTCAGTTTTGAAAATTTATTAAGCTATTCAGTTTATCTGAAGTTTTATGTGGTTGGCATGAAGTTGCTCACAGTATTCTTTTAAAATTTTTAAAATCTCTCCTGCACCTGTGCCCCTTCTTCATTCTCTCAGGGCGGAAGAGAGTCCTCACTGCCAGCCTAGGCTGTGCCTGTCTCAGGCCCGACGTTTCTTTCGGGTCTCTGCAATGTAGTGGGATAAAACAAAAGGATTTAATATGGCCTGACACCTTTACTGTGAAGTAGGGTTGTGGTTCTTTTTCTTTATTATAAGTGTTAATACATTTTCCTTATTTTAATAATTGGAATATATATAAAAGTTTAAATAACAAAATTAAAAACAATCATATCACTATGTTACTTTTCCTATTTTGGTGTATATCCAATTTTGCCTGTCCACGTACATCACATCTACAAACACATTTTTATTTTTATATATTTTTTATTTTTAACTGCATCTTTTTAATTAAAATGTAAATATAAAAGACTGATAAAACATTGTTCAGAAAAATGGCATTCTCCCAAGTAGTGTACCCAAAATGTCCTTACCCTGAATTGCACATACTGTAACAGAATTAAAAACTAATTTTCTAAAAGTAAGTATGGAATAATATTGTGCATACTGTTTTCCCTACTTAATATGTTATAAGCACTCACTCGTGTCATTAAATATTTAAAAGTTTTTAATGGCTCTATAATATTCCTTGTGTCCCATGTACTGCGGAATGTTTTTTATCAATACCCTCTTGTTGAACATTAGGGCCTCGTGTGATAAGCCTCTGCGTGAATCTCCGATGATTCCTTATGCTAAATTCTTACAAGCACGTTTGATGGGTCCAAGGACTGTCAGGGAGATTAATTGGCATCTGTTCTTCGCGTTGCAGCAGCCCACTCACCCTGTGTACAACATCGGACCAGACAAGGTGATCCAGGCCACCATGCACTTTCTGCAGAAGCCAGTCCCAGGCTTCGAGGAGCATGAGGATGAGGCAACAGCTGAGCCTTCCGCCAACTAGAGGACACAGGGTCCCGAGCCTCTGTGTTCACCGCAGCTCAGAGTTCACCCATTCAGACCGAGGCTGATATGTTTCGATACATACTGCATTCCGTGCTGCACTAGCCTCGGCCACAGCAGAGCTGTGATGCCCTTTCTTGTCAAACAGAACAAAACCGATGACTCTGGGTTTAGAGAACACCGTGGCATGGTTTTAAAAAAATTCTTTCCATGCCTGAAAAACCAAAAATCTCTCAGCAGGTGTGGCATCTAAACCCACTTGGGCCTGGCCAGGCTTGGCTGGGGACCAGTACATGCTGGGAGGAAGCAGCCCCTCCCTGCCGGCTCTCCAGCCCGGACAGTTGTGTGGGAACGAATGACGTCCATGAGTGCGATGGCATCGACTGCTGCGATTCCCACTTGCACGCCAACATGAAGTCGCCAGGAACATGCCCTCTCGTGGGCAAATAAACCCGCTCCATGCCAAGGGAGGGCCTTTGGGTCCCACCAAAATGAATTTTCCAGAAAAACAGACCGTGGTGGGGCTTTACTAGGAGGAGCCCAAGGCTCTCACCTCCCTCCCTGGTTTTTTGCAGTGGAAAAGAGCCGGACTGGGGGAGAGCCATCTGCTTGAGTTGTGAGTCCCTCCTCCACGCTGCAGAGCTGCGCCACACATCTCCGGAAGGCCACGCTTGGTCACAGGCAGGATTGGCCTTAGCCCCAGGTGTGGGAAACCAATTATGAGTGGAAAATGAGCCTCCAATTCAACTCTGTGTGAGAGGAAGCAGCCCCAGGGCCCACGCCCTCACCCCACCCCATCATGTACCGTGAAAACCCCTCCGAAGGCCTCGAGGCAGCACCTGCAGCCTGCGTTTCCATCTTTTTTCCACCAGAGCCCCAGCCCACCCTCTTCAGAGACAGTGTTGTCTTCTCTCATCCAGAATATTAACACTACTAAGTCTTTCACCTTAATTTCTGACTCAGGATTTATTCACATTCTGCCCACTCCAAGCTCAGAGAAATAAAATCAAATGCTAGACAAGCTGGCTGCGGCTAAGGCAGTAGCCGCGTGACCCGGGCTGTGGCGGGGCTGAGTGCTGCCTGGCGTGCTCAGCTTCTGCTGTGCACACGGAACCCTTTCTTGGTCAGTGGGGGTGTCGAGTGGGGTCGTTTGCCCACTGCCACGGTCACAGCAAGCTCCTTGTCGCTGACCGGGCGTAGGCAGCCATGGGCTGGGGGCAGATGAGAACTCTGAGATGTAGCATGAGGCTCTCCTCAAAAGCCGGGGCCATTTGCTGCCTCTAATTCCCTATTGCTTTGGTGTATTGGACTATGTATTACCTCCTTGAAATAATAAAGGAATAACATTTTCTATGATGTCTCTCATTTGTGACTGGCACTAAGAAACTGCCTTCAGAATGCTCAGTGCTGGTTGTTGAAGGTTGTCGACGGCCATTAGTCTCCTCCTGAGAGCGGGATTCCACGCCAGGCACGTTGGTGGTCACAAAGAGGCCTGGCTTGGGTTCTGCCCTCACAGACCTTCTCCAGCTGAGGACACAGTGGGCCCAAGAAGGACTGGGAAAAGCTATGTTTCCCGAGTTCCCCAGAGCAGTTCACCTTCCTTTTGTCCTAGCACTCTGCACACTGCGATTCGTGGTCTGTCTGGGTGTCTGTCTCCTCAACGTGACTGTAAGCAGGGACTGTGCTCCTGAGCCCTAAAGAAGGCCTTCAGCAGTGAGTGGGTGGGTGCCCATCCTGGCCAGAGGCAGGGGAGCTGTCACAGGGACAGGTCAGAATCCTGTGGTCACCTGGCTTTCCTCCGCATCTGATGAGAGACCCTTTCCCAAGGGAGACCAAGAAGGTGGGTGCTCTGTGGCCTGACACTCCTTGACGAATGAGAAGAAGGTGTCCTCAGAGGTAGAGCGTAAACCACATCCTGGAATGTAATTCCTGCCTGCCTGTTATTTTTGCTCTGCTAAAAAAGCTTTGGGCTACCAACCAACATACTGAAATGCTTCACCCCCATCACTACAACAAAAATGCCAGACCTACCAGAGATTCTAAAGTTCCACTCCTATGTACTGTCCATGCATTGTACCAGTCAGTTTGTAAGGAAGTAGTAAACAGGAACCTCATTAAAGTGAAGTACGGTGACCAGAAGGGGGAGCTCTTATGTGTAGAGCCCAAAGCGCAAGGGAAAAACTGTAGCAGTCCTTCTCAACTTCCTTTCCACGTCTGTGAAAGACCTTCCTCTGAGCCAACTTGACTTGCAGGTGGCTCGCCACAGTCTTGCAGTCTTGTCTCACGCACAGGATTACAATTACTTGTTCCCAAATAAACCCATTTTGCTGGAGAAATATCTGGCTTTTTGTTTACAGTCAACAGCCCCAAGGTATTGTGAGATTAATTGCAGTAGTAATTGGTGTGGTAAAGAGACAGGAGAGATTGCTCAGTGTGAGCTGGCTTTACCCCAAGGAGGGAGGATTTGGGCTGCGTCCCAAAAGGTAGGTAAAGTTTGGTCAAGTAGAGAAGAGAGGGTTGTTTACTGGTATTCTTGTCTTAGAATAAGACTCTTGCTGGCATATCCATGAGACTTCCTTTCTGCTCCCAGTTGAATCTGGAGTGTTTCCTGACTTGAACGGCATTCAAAGTGGGTCCTTGAGGTAAATTCTCAGATTTATCATGTGGATCCTTGAGTAGAGGGCACTTACATAGCACGCAAGGTGGGTCACTCCAAATAAATACTTCCCCCATCAATAAAGAAACGGAAAACTATTACAGATCTCTATAACCAGATGAGCCCCCGTTTGCCCCTTGGATCCATCTCACACCCAAGTTGAATGCTGTGTAAGCTGGGAAGGTTGCCGGACCCCACTGGGAGCAGAAGGGGAGCCTGGTGGATAAGCCAGTGCAGACTCCCCTGAGATGACAATACGGTCCCAATTGACAGTATTCCTAAGCTGCCTTCTCTTCGAGGTATTAGTTCAGAGTCAGAAGCCATGAGCTGGGTTCTGGCCGCCACACTGTGTACAATGCAGTGGTATTCTTGAGGCAACCACTTCTCAGGAAGACCTCGTGCAAAAGCAGAGATTAAATAAAATAACTGTCCCACGGGGCCTTCCACTGGGGGCTACCCGGAGACCTTGCTACGTTGCTTCCTGGTGATTTAACTTGGCAGTGAGATTCAGTTTAGAAAACCCAAGGGGGGGTGGTTACTTAAGTGACCTTGGCTATTCACCAATATGAACCATCTATGCTGCACTTCTGGTGGGGGCTTGATGGCTGGGAATTAAAAATGGAGCTTCTCAGTTGCCGCCGGGTGAACTATATTGTTGGTAGAAGTAGAATCCATCAGCTTTAGATATCAGATATACAGATGACAATGCTGCCATTCCAGTATGAAAACCGAAGAACTTCTCTCTATTCCTACCTTGTTTACATCGATCCTACCTCGTTACAGAAGTGGGTCACTGGGCTACCGCTGGAATTTGCCAGTAGCTTTTCGCATCCCAACACAGAGGGAAGGGTAATGGCCTGGGGTGGAAAAAGAATGTTCTTAAGTCCGTAGGCTTCTGAGACACTGTGACCAGGGCTAGTAATATACTGGCACTGTATAAACCAAATCTGAAAGACATAGGATGTCTCTCATTCACTGCGATAGGTTCAGTTCTGGGGAAGTTTGCTTTTCCTAACACTCATAATCAAACCTGATGTTAATAGGCTACAGAGGTCTTTGATGGAGGGCCACTCAGTGTTGCTTCCATTTGGGGATACACATATTCTTCGGGGGAGAAGTAATTTGCTCATATTTTATTCTTTCACCATCTATACCAAGGGGCAACAAACTTCCTCTGTAAAGGGCCAAATACTATTTTAGGCTTTGCAAGCAACTGCTCAACTGTGCCCTGCCATTGCAGTACAAAGCAGTCATGAACAAAGTATGGCTGTGTTCCAATAAAACTTTAAGAAAACAGGTGGTGGGCCTGATTTGGCCCATGGCCTGTAGTTTGCCTACACCTGATCTAGACTGAATCTCATCCATATTCATCCGGCATTCCTTCACATCTTTCATGGCTGGGATGTTTTCCATGTGATATTAGTGTCAAATAACAAATGGTGAAATTTGGACAAATTTTCTAGCCACCCACATGCACTGCTCTGGGCATTCATTGCCTTTGAACAGGAAGGAGAACTGTATGACTTAAGACATTGTTGTAACTCAGAAAACTTGATCCAAACCGGCTTACAGCAAAGAGGAAATGTGTTGAGGGTAAACGGAAATGTCCCGGAATTGGCTTGGCGGTGTGCCTTCAGCTGGTCTCCCCTCCCCCCCGCCCGCATCTCTCGGTATGAGCTCCGTCTTCAGGCTCCTTCCATGTGGCAGCAGCGATGGTCCAGATCTCACACCCTCTGAGGGGCGAGTTTAGCAGACAAGAGCGGCTGGCGCAGTCCCAGCCCTCCTTCCCAGTGAGTACCATTGTGTTTCCCTAGCTTTGATCAAACCGAGTGCCTGTCTGAGAAGCAAACCTGTGGCCGGATACAGTGCATTGACTGGCCTAAGTCTTGATCACATGCTTCTCCTAGGAGTGGGAAATGGAGCTCCAACAGAGGCATATAGTCTGAGAATTGGGAAGAATGAAGCCCAAAACGCAAGTTAGGGTTTGTAGCCAAACGGGGCAAATGGACGTTAGAGAGGCTAATTACCCTTGTTCTTGACCATGGTGAATTCTTACTGCGATAAAAGCCTGTAGTGGTCATTGTTGGCATCCTTTCCTCCCCTTCCCTACTGTGGCAGACAAAAGGTTTGCAAGGATTTGACCCCCTCCCACCTCCAGGGTCTAGCCCTGATTGGCCTAAGCCAGTCATTGAAATCCACCTCTCTTTGCCTCGGTAATTCGTTCAGGTTCAGTAATAACCCAGGTCTAAGCCAATAAACATGGCTTGTCCTAGCCTCAGTGACTGATTCAGAGCCAAGCATGTGGCCTAAAATAGACCAAAGAGAGGAGCTCTAGGCATGTTGTGATAAGAAAAAAAGCAGCTATTCCTTTTAGGGATGGCGGAATGTGTGGCCTGGGACTTCTAAAAGCCATTTGCCTCCCTAAAAGCAAGCCAGCTTTCGAAGCTAGTACACAAAGATTCCCGGAGAGGCTGTGCAACATGACCAGACCCTGATCGCACTGCTCCTGCGGTCTGCGCTGCCTCGGGACTGCTCGACTATTAGCCAGTGTGGGTTGGCTTTCCTATTACTTGCAACCAAAACATCCTAAGTCATACGAAACTTTATCCCGATTAGCCGGCCATGAAGGAATGGCCGATGACTGAAGGACAATGACCATCCTTGCCACATCCACCCAAACAATATCCCCAAGAGAATGCTTCCTGGTCTGTTGCCTCTCCTCATTTCATCCTTGACTCAGCCTCAGGAGGTGGGCGAGGCAGGTGTGTATCTGCATTTTACAGCTAGAGAAACAGGTCAGAGAGCTTAAGTGAATCACCCAAGGTTTCCTAGGTATCAAGTCGTGGAGTCTGAACCTGAACCCAGATCCGCTGCCTCCAAGGCCATGCCCTTCCACCACTCCAGGTCTCTAAAGGAAGGTGAAAGGGGTGGTCTCAGGGGGTGGGAGGAACATAGCTAAACGTGCTTGGGTTAGCTCCAGGGCTGGGTGACTGAAGCCTCAAATACCTGCCCCATCTTTTACCTGGACGAGGATGATGACAGCAAGCAGCAGGGGCAGATGAACCCATCTCCCACTTTCTTCCAAGTTTCTGGCATAGAGTGATGCTCCCTGCACTAAATGAGTGCCACTCCACTGCAGACTGTGACCCCGCATGACTCACAGCAAGGCCGTGGTGAATCAGTCTTTCTGGGAGCTGACCGCAGCCCCAGTGGCAGCGAGCCTTCTCCAGCCTGGCCCGGCATGCCTGACCATTTCCTGGACATCCTCTTTTATTTCCCTGCAATAACCACCTCACCTCTGCTTTTCACTAGCTGGCGAGGGAGGTCCAGAGTACGGGGTCTGGTAGCTGATGGTTCTCCCTCCTAGTTCCCCGGCGCATCCAAGAACAAAACCGGGCAGGTGGGACAGAGTGCTAATCACCAACCCAGCTGAACAAAAAACTTTCCCTGCCCTCTGTCCCCCTCCTTCCCCCCACCCACCCCCCTGCAGAAACATGGCTCTTACAAAACAAGAATGCATTTAAAAAAATAAACTTTTATTGTTAATCTGCACCCCTTAGCCAGTTTCCCCTATTACAATCACCTTACATGAATAATGTACATTTGTTACAACTAAGGAAACAATATTGACACATTTTTGTTAACTGAAGTCCATACTTCATTCAGATTCCTTAGTTTTTACCTAATGTCCTTTCTCTATCTTAGGATCCCATCCAGGATACCTCATTACATTTAGTTGTCGTGTCTTCTTAGGCTGCTTTTGGTTGTGACAATTCCTCAGGCTTTTCCTGTTTTGGGTGGCCTTGACAGTTCTGAGGAGCATTGGTCAGGTGTTTTGCAGAATGTCTCTCAAATGGAATTTGTTTTTTCTCATGATTAGACTGGGGCTCTGGGTTTTGGGGGAAGACCAGAGGTAAATGCCCTCTCACCACATCCTGGCAAGGGTTACATGCTATCAGCGCAGCTTATCACTGATACTGTTAACCTTAATCAGCTGGCTGAGCTAGTGTTTGTCAGGTTTCCCACCATAAGTTTCTTCTTTCTTCCCCTTTCCATAGAAGAAAGTCCTTGTGCACAGCCCGCTTAGGGAATGGGGGGTTATGCCAACGCCTTTGACAGGGGAGTAGCTATATAAATTACTTGGAATTCTTCTGTGTGGGAGGTTTGTTTATTCTCCATTTATTTATTCAAGCATTTATTTATATTAGAATGGACTCATAAATATTTATTTTATACTTTGAGTTATGTTCCAATACTGGTTTATTTTGTTGCTCAAATTGTCCCAGCTTTGGCCATTAGGAACTCTTTTAATTGGCTTGTGTCCCTCTGACATAGCCATACTTTCTTAATAATAACAATAATAATAATGCATTTTAATCCCTTTTCTCTCAAGAAGCATTGCATATTGATAATCATTGATACTGGACAATGAGGACATTAGGGTTCAGTACTATTCTCTCAATCTTTGGTCACATGAAATTCTCCCAAGATAAAAAGTACTGCATGTTAGTTATCTTGGGTGTGAGACTTCATGTTCGGTCTGCTGTGCCTGAGCAGATGGGACAAAGAGAGTGACAGGGCCCTCGGACTTCAGCCACCAGAGTCAGGGCAGGATCAGTGTCATAGCCCTCTCAAGAGGAAAGCTAGGTGGGCCCTAGGGCTATTGGGGCTCTGCCCCTCAGGTGTGCTGGCCGGTGCCTGTCAGACCAATGGTGAGCACCCTGCAGGGAGCACCTCTGTGAAGGGGATGACGATGGTGATGATGAAATGAGAACCTGTGGGATTGACGCTGCGCTCCTGAGGACGGCTGACGCATGGCTAACCTCTCACCCTCAAGTACTTCCCCTCTCTCAGGAGCAGTGGCTGCCAGGAGCCTAGATGCCAAGGAGGCCAGTGATGCGTGCGAGTGTGAAGGGTGATCAGCCCATGCAGAGTGCAGGCTCTGGCCCGCCTTCCTTCACCAACAAGCCTCCACCCAGCCTCCCTGCCAGCCACAAGGGAGCCCAAGTCTGGGCTCTCACAGGGAGGAAGAAGGACAGCATACCAAGAGCTCAAGAAGTGATGGCCTAGCTCTATTCCTTGTCCTTCCCATATGCCAGCCCTCTCTCAAGGGCCCCAATCTCTGAACTCTTCTGGCAATCAGAGCCCTGATATGTACTTTTGGGCCATGTGCAAGAATCTGTTCTCTACCTGCTCTAACCTTCTTGAAGGCAGGGCCCTGGCTTCATTAGCTGCCCTGAAACTCCCAGTGCCTGGCAGGGCGCTGGGCTAATATGTGATGCTCAAATACCTGTGGGTGGAACTCATGCAGAGGGAACTCCAGAGCTGAACTAAAAGTGCAGAGATGAACATACACTGGAGGACCGAAGCCCAGTGGCTCACACATGCACCTGTGTATTTGTAGGGTACCTGTGATAGGCCAGGCACTGTGCATGGGGCACACAACAAGCCAAAAGGCCAGTCCTGTCCTCGTGGAAGCTCCCAGCTGGAACGCCTGCCAGTGTGTTCACGGCAGCGCTCTGCAGAGGGGGGGGCCTGGGCTCATTTCCTGGATGGGAAACACAGTCATGTTGTTCGAACCAGAGTCCCCTGTGGGCAGTCTACCGCTAGATCGCAGTAGCTATGTGCTGTGGACGTGACATTCCTTCCCTTGGCTGGCTGGCCTCGCTGTGGCCTTTTGGCCCAAAGCCATTGGCCACTGTCCTTTAGCCCCAGATATCTGTCCCTGCCACCTCCAGGCTGTTGGTGGCACCGGGAGATATGAAATAATGAAGCTCTCAAGCATGTGTGTGGGAGCCACACGGCCAGCTGGACTCCTCTGGCTGGTGATGAGTGACTGGGAGTATGGGTGGCAGCTCTCCACACCTACTTGGGGTTTGTTGTTTTTTTTTTTAAATCAAAAGTATATATATTTTTACCTTCAATATTATTCTGTGTTAGTTTCAGGTATACAGTGTAGAGGTTAGGCAATTGATATACTTTACAAAGTGTTCCACTGATATTTCCAGTGCTCACCTGGCATCACACATACATACTTACAATATTATTGACTACACTCCCTATGCTGTACTTCACATGCCTGTGACTGTTTTGTAACTACCAATCTGTACTTCTCGGTCCCTTCACCTTTTTCCCCCAGTCCCCGCCCCCTCTCTGGCAACCATCAGTCTGTTCTTGGTATCTATGAGTCTGTTTCTGTTTTGTTTGTTTGTACTGTTCTTTAGATTCTGCGTGTAAGTGAAGTCACACTGGTTATTTCTTGAACCAGGCTTCACCCAGCTCATTGGGCCTCTGCAGGAACTGGCTTGTGGAGTGCGTACCTTTCCCTACAGGCCTGCCACGGTAGCCGTCAGGTTTCTGTTTTTCTTGGCAGGAGACTCAAACCTTCATCATGTTCAGCACTGGAGTAGAAGGTTCTGGCACAGATATAACATTGGATCCTTGATTCTTTGGTTATTTAAAATTCACAGCAGAGACTGTGCTGAATAATTTTACCCAGAGAAGACTGTGGGTGTACAAAGGCCCCACCCCTGCAATGGACACCAGAGAAAAACAATCCTAAGTGGGGCCTGACAGTCGGAACAGGCCTACTGGCGAAGCTGGCACCAGCATAGGACACAAAGGGGAACCTGCTTGGCTGGTTGTGAATTGTCCAGGGCCACCTGGTTTGGCTCTCTTCTAGACACACCCATCCTACCGGGTGTGTGTGCACGTGTGCACAAGACAAACACACACCAGCCAGGGCGAGCTTGAGCACGGGGGCCCACTCATCAGACCATACACAGCCAACTGGGTAGTCTGTCCCCTCCTCAACCCGGAAAGTCTGAGTAACGAGGGTTTAACTGCCCCTTGTTTATTTTTATGTTTTTAGGATTTTATTTATTTTTTAGAGGGGAAGGGAGGAAGAGAGTGAGAGAAACATTGATCGGCTGCCTCTTGCACACCCCCAACTGGGAACCTGGCCCGCAACCCACGCATGCACCCTGGCAGAGAATCAAATGGCCAACCTTTCGGTTTGCAGGCTGGCACTCAACCCACTGAGCCACACCAGCCAGGGCTCAACCCCTATCTTTTTTTTTAAAGATTTTACTTATTTATTTTTAGAGAGAGGGGAAGGGAGGGAGAAAGAGAGGGAAAGAAACATCAATGTGTGGTTGCCTCTTGCACACCCACTACTGGGGACCTGGTCTGCAACCCAGGCACGTGCCCTGACTGGGAATCCAACCTGCGACCCTTTGGTTTGCAGCCCGGCACTCAGTCCACTGAGCCACACCAGCCAGGTTCAACTCCTATCTTAACCAGATCACAGTCGGAACTGCTGGGCAGGCATGAGACAGGCTTTCAGTTACTTCTGTGCCTAGCACAGTGCGGACCACCAGGCACTGCATAACTATGAACTGAAACCAGGATGGAGAGCAGCGCAAAGTAAGCAGCGATCCAATCCAGCCAGCAAGGGTATATTTCATTTCCCAAAACCGGATTTTTTTCAAACAGATTCGAGGCCATGCGTTCCTTCAGAAATCAAGCAAAGCCTATTGGTTCCCACCCTTTGGTATTCAACACACACTTACTTCCCCTTTAAGGGCTTAATGCACTGAAGGATGGAGTTTATTCACTCCCTATTTCAACAAAGCTCAGACAGAAGCGGTTGCTCCGCCTGGGACCTCTGAAGGCAGACCGGCCTAAGGGTTGTTAGGCACAGTTCACGGGCTTTCACACGGAGGCCTTCCCGCCTTTGCGCTATTACTGTCCTCATATTGTGCCTCAGGAAACCAGGCCTGTGCCATTTTCCCTAACATCTTCCTTTTGTTCCCTGGGCTATTTTATTTTTGGGAGTCAGACCTCGGTGCATAAGAGCTACCTGGGAGAGTTTGTTAAATTGACTCTGGGCTGCTGGGCCACAGCGTGCTTTAGGTCAGGGGAGCAGGAGCCCAGGAATCCTTTCAACCAACACCCCTGGGCACGGGCCAAGGACCCCGCTTTGAGTAACACCACCATGGGGACTTCTGAGCAATTCTTTCTGGGCGGAATGTCAAATGTCCCAAGGTCAGAGGTACAACTGAATGGCAGGAGGAGGGAATGGCATGACCTCGCTTAGGCTGACACGAGATCTGACTAAGGCAGCCATCGGGGTCCCTTTGGTTTTTAAGAGTGCATCAGTCCAGTCCTGGGGTGCCCTTGCTGTCTCCCTATTCCCTCTGCTTTGTTAGGACAGGTCACATCTCAGGAGTGGGGAGCCTTTGTGAGACACCAAGAAGTCCACCCTCAGACACTCCAGAGGCTATAGGAGTTGGATTTTTCCATCTTGCAGAATCAGCCCTGGTCATATGCTTCAATAACGATAGCTGGCACCTACCCGAGTGCTCCCTTGGTCCCGAGGTCAAGCACATTATAAGCAAATTTCATTTAACCCTTCCAACCACCTTATGAGGTTAATACTATTAAAAAAAAAAGATAAAGTTTATTTAGAAAATCACAGAGGTACAAGTGAGCTGTAGAAGAAATGGGCTCAGGAAACAAGTTAGAGACAAAAGAAGGGGCCCTTGGAGCTTAGGAGAAAGGTAAAGACAATGTGCCCAAGGAGAAGAGGAGGCGGAGGGAAAAGGCAGTGGAGCATTCCCGGGAGGGAGGGCGCCAGGTTAGCACAGTACTATTATTATACTCATTTTATAGATGAGGACACCAAGGCCAGAGAAGTGACTCACCTGAGATTTCCCAGCTATTACTGACAGAGCCAGGATTTTGAACTCAGGTCGTCTGGCTTCGGAGGCCATGCAGAAAACGCTACTCTCTATGCTATCATCTACTCAGTCTTGTTTTTTAAACCTTTCCTAAGATAGCTCTGTGAGCTGAGGTAATTCTTTGCTGAATTGTAGCACCTCTACATATGAGATGAGCAAAACAAGAATTTAAAAATCTGGGCCACTTAAAGTGTTTTAACGCTTGCGGTAATTGTAAAGGTAGGAAAGTATCAAGTTCACCACTGCGTAAGAGAAAGAGGTAGCTTTTAACAGGACCCTCAATGAAGCTACCTGCAGTAGTAGCCAGGCAAATCACCTGGCTTTATGCAGCACTGTCCAGAGCACAATGGGGAGAACAAACGAGAGAATAACACTGCTGCAAAAACCATGGTCAAACTTCGGTATCCTGGTGCATACAGACACTGCCTTCCTAGACCCACATACCCGGAGGAAATTGGCTGTGACTTTCACTTGTCCCCTTTAGAAAGCACGATCTCTGGCTTGGGTCTCTTACCTTGCTTTCCTTTCCAGGCAGCTGCTCCCAGTGGTACCACCTTTCCTCCGCCACTTGCCAGTCTGCTCAGCAAGTCGGTCATGTGCTTCAGATTTCCCAGGTGAATCAGCTATCCGTTGTGGCTCTTTTCTTCCAACAGGTTTACTGAAATTTTGAGAAGCCTAAAACTTAACCCCTTGTCCAGCCAACATACTGGCTCTCAGGGACATCACCCATCCCCATGCTGGCTTGAATGCCCCTTCTTGTTTGCGCCCCGCCTACTGCGTGCCCAGCTTTGCTCCTTCTATCTCATCAGCACGGCTTAGAATCTGCAGCTCGGTTCTAATACCTACCCGGGCCAAGCCAACTGTGTGATATGGAGTTTATAATTAAGGCCAGACATACAAAGAGATATAGTCATGGGCAATAAAAAAGAGGCAGAAAGCAAGCTAACTTTGAGGGTGTAAGAAATCACCCAACTTTTCAGTCCAATTTTTTAATTCCTGTTTCTTTTGCCTTGAAATAGAGCGCCTTTAATAAATAGGATAATGCTCTCCCAACATCCTTATTGCCCTTACTGCAATCATGATTTGCTGTGGAGGGAGAGGGGGTTGGTTTGATCATGTTACAAAATGTCTCTTGTAGAAACATAACTCACCTGTCAACTCCCATTAGCCAAAAAGAGATATTATGGTTACGGATTTGACGTCCTATTGATAGGGGTCCCAGCACTACCATTCTAAAGAGAGTGACAAAGCAAAGAACTGATTTGACTTTACTCTCTCCTCTGGTCTAGGTACAGTGGTATTTCCTGTAAGGCAGACCACCTCCCACCAAAAAAAAACCAGCCTAAAACTGAGCTGTGTTATGGCCATAAATCCTCCTCCTTTCAAGGTCAAACAGGTTCAGGCTGGTGCTGGACCCTAGCCAGAGTCGAGTTAACTTGATGCTGCTGAAGCCTCCTCTACTTCCAGCCCTGGACAGCGCCGTTGCCTCTAACTGGACTGGAACTCTAGAAACTGAGAGACCCCAGAGAACACTGGTCGTCTTGGACCTGGGCATTTATCACCAGGAGAAACCCAAACCCACAGCTCTGGGCTACCAATTCCCCAAGGGTCATTTATGTAGCAGTTGCAGGATCTAGAAATGTTGCCCTGGATAACCCCCATCCCTGTTGGAACTTCAAAAGCTTCTATCCAACGAGCAATGTCACCACTACCAGTTTATCCCCTTCTGCCCTGCCCGGGCTAAGCAGAGCCTTCAGAACAAAAAGGGAACTGCTCTTTTCTCAGGCCCCCACAGGGCTCTTCTCTCAACCATCTTGGCCTGTGCAAGGGCAAGAAGACACCACCACCAAGAAGGATAAAATAAGTTTTTATTTATAGTCTTATAGTAAAGGGGGAAGCCTTAACTTGCAAGACAATTCTTCGGCAGTATGTACAACATACTTTTTATTTCCATGGAATGGAATCAAACACGGACTGAGACTACAGAGTATACACTAGAAATCAGCAAATGCCGGGAACGGAGTAGGAAAAAGACAAAGAAATGAGGCCTAAACACACAAAACCCTTCACTGGGATCTGCTGACTGCAGCCAGAACCAGGGCTGGACCACACAATAGGGACAGGTTCCAGAACAGCGGGAAACGGCGTGGGGTGAGGGTGGGAAGGGGCCGCACTGGGGTGCGGGTTTAGTACCAGGTAAATTGCTCTTGGTATTTACATACAAAATCAGTTGGCTCTATTTCTTAGAAATACACACGGAAAGAAAGAAAGATTTGATCATTACTTTATGAATCTGTCGCTTTGCTATACCGACATCATCAGAAATAGGGACAATTCACTCAGATTCAAATTTCAGTAGCAGGAAATAAATATCAAAACATCATCACTGGCCCTCAATACAAAACCTCTACCCCACCCGGTCCTCCCTCCTCGTCCCACCCCCTAGCAACTTCTGGCAGCGACCACCTCACTGCTGACGAGCCCCGCACCGTACCACATGAGTGTCACATGGCCCTCCCTAAGGCTGGCTGAGAGACGCAGGAGTGAAACAGGCCAAAGACTCTGTGCTGCAAATCTGTCCCCACTTCCTTTCATACCACAAACTTCTTCAAGGACTTGGTCTTTCAATAGGAGCGATAAATAGCTTTTTAGAAAAAAAAAAATCCTTAAAAAGAAGAGGGGGTAATTCTGATTACTTCTTAAACCAGTCATCTTCTTAAAGTAAAGCAGTCCACAGATTCACAAAGTCTATCAAACAGAGGTGAGGGTGGCCCGGGAGGAGAGGCCTAGGAGGGCAGGAGTCCTCTGGGCCTGTGCCCGGCAGGGCTGGAGGAGCTGGTAGGTGGTCAGGACACCATGTGCTCAGAGGTCCGGCCGGCCGTCTGTCCTCCACAGAAAAAGCTGCCAAGTTGGGGTGTTTTGGTTTAAAAATTTCTGGTGGGGACAGGGAATCCCTGAAGGGAAACGTTAAAAAAAAATAGTGGAAATGGGGAAGGAGAACGAGAGCTGTTGTCCAAGAGCTTCTATGTAAAAATAAAATTAAAAAAACAAAAAGAGAGAAAGAAAAAAAATAGAGTCTCTTAGATGGTTCTGAGGGTTCTAAGGATGAACTGAAAGGAGGATGAGACGACGGAGGAGACAGACAGTTTTTATTGCTGGCCTGCCCCGCGGAGCTTAGCTGGCCTCCATCCGGAGTTTCTTCCTGCTTTGGGGCTCTTCGGGCTCCGACTCTGAGCTGGAGTCCGAGCCCCCATCGAAGGCAGAGATGGTGCTGCCCTTGGCGTTGGTGTAGAGGCTGTTGTCTGAGGAGGGGTAGTTGGTCTGCAGTTGGGCACTCGACCTCGCCTTCTCCAGTGCACGGACTGAAAGGCAACCAAGCGAGCGGGTTACAGCCTTCTGGAGACTGGGGGAGTAATTGAGTCTCAGGTCAGGGTCCAGCCTGTTCTTCCGAAGGGGTTGCTGGCCGCTGAGGCTCAGGGTGCCTTAGAAATAACTCCCTTCTGGTGGCTGTTCCACCAGCACACGTCATTTCCTTTCTCCTTTCCCAGCCAGACCTGGGGCCCAGTGGACATGGCCAGCCACTCTGCAATACCACCCAACCCTAAAGAGAAGGCATGTCATGTCATGGTCCTGCCTTGGAAGCCCAGCGTAGAGACAGGAGCATGAGCTCCCTGTGGGACCCAACAGTGCAGTTACAGAGGAGAAGCTGACCTGGCAATGCCAGCATCCATAAAGGTGTGAAGGCCACACGACAGCAGGGAAGGATGACATAAGATATATCAGCCAAAGAAAAGCTTTGGCTTAGCCCTCGTGTACAAGATCCACTTGGAAAGACAAGCTGGACACTTGCAAGCAAGTCACCAATGCACACAGAATACCTGAGCCTTTCAACATACAGCCCCTACATGCAGGCTGCTCGGCCTGGTAACCAACCCACTGCCACCTCCCTCTGCCCGTCCCTCGGTTCAGCTCATCTTGAGCCTGCAAGGTCAACCCTTTTATTTTATTTTAATTTCATTTTATTTCAGGTGTTCTAACCCAAGTGGTTACTTGCATTTCTTTTTACTTGCATCTTCCATGAGGGAGGAAGAGAAGTGAATTCCCCAGGAACAAAGAACTTGATCAGCTCTCGCTTTCCCCTGTGGTTGTAGGAAAAGGCGGATGTGAGCGTTGGAGAACAGCACGGGCCTGGCCCATAGGCTGCCCTGATTGGACTACCATTGGCAATGGGGAGAGCTCACTATCCCTGAACACCTGGAGTTTCTGGTGCTTACAAAGCACACTCCGATCCAAGGACCATAGCTCTTTTGAGACACCTGATGCCAGGTGTGACTCCTACTACAGGCAGAGCACCGAAGCCCCAAGAAGGGGAGAGAGATCAGGTCAGGAAAAAGTCTGCAGAGGTCCAACCCCTAGACTCCACTCTTCCCTCACTGGAGGCTCAGGTCCTTCCTCAGGATGACGCTAACGCTCAACTACTCAGAAGCAGGGCCGCGGCTGCTGTGAGCACACTCCGTAACTGCTTCTGAGTCTGCAGGCCCAGGTGCAAAGCCCTGACCTGGCCAGAGCACAGCAGGGCCGGCTGCCCCGCCAGCTCGGGTGCTCACCTTGCTGCTCCAGAAGAGCATTCTGCCGCTTGAGGTCATCAATATCTTGCTGGTGTGTGTGGTTTTTCCTTCGCATATACTGGATATACTCTGTGGCTTTGTCTAGGATTTGGGCCCGAGATGCCTGTTGCAATATGAGAAAAAGCAAAGGGGACATAATAAAGACCTAGTCCAAGCAGTGAGGAAACTCAGTCTTTCTGTCACAGCAACGAGGGGGAAAGGAAGCAGGGGGATGAGGGGGACAAGGCTGAGGAAACAAAGTTATCGCCACTGAGAGTCTTCTTTGTGCCTGTCAAGGCGCCAAGCGCTTTAAACAGCTTACCTCAGCAGCACTCAGAGGTAGCTCCACAGGAACCCGAGGCTCAGAGAAGTTTACTGGTTTATTCAAAATCACCAGCTAGACAGTGGGAGAGCCTGGATTTAAACTCAGGTCCGTCTGACTCCTGAACTTGTACTCCACTCCTCCCATCCCCTTTGGTTCTTTACGTTGCTTTCAAGTCTTCAGCCTGGCTATGTCTGAAAACATGAAAATACTACTTAACTGAGAGCTTGTGCCACTCACTCTCAGCTAGGGCCTGACTACGGGCAGCTGCTCCGGGAAGTTAAGAGCAAGATCTCAATTACAGCGGGCTCACAGTGGGAGTGGATACAACGCTTTTCATCAAGGTCCTAGATTTCAGCCTATTTCCAACTACGCCACGCTGCTGTGTCACTTTTGCAGCCTTCCTGGTTAAAAGGACTATCATGAAAGCTGTCAAGAATTTGATGTCAACACAGGAAGGGCATGAGACTGGCCCATTTCAGGAAGTAACCACACCTATACCATGGCTACAGTTAGCCTAAGCACTGCCCTGTCAGAGGAATAAGTTAGTAAGCCAATAAAATGGATGTCAGGTTACTGCACCCCTGGATACCATACTTGCCTGGAAGATTCCCTCTGGGTCGCAAACAGGGCCAGAGTTACTCATGGCCAGGCAGCCAACCAGCTGAATTGGTAGAATGGTAGAAAGCCAAGAGAAATGAAGCCCAAGGCAGGGTACTCTAGTAGCTGAAGTGTGGCATTCATGCCACCCAGGGTCCTGAGAAGCAGCAAAACTTCTTACTCAGGGGAGGGCAGTACCTGACCAATTCTGTAAATATAACCTCAGTGGCTTCTAAATAACCAGAACACAGCAGAGGGAAAGGGGCAAAGAAAACACCCATACTCGGGCTAGCATAACTAAATCCACTTGTATTAAATCCTGACAATCCCATTTACAGACCTCAGGCTGGGCTGGGTAGAGAAGTTTGCAAGGCCTGGGGTTATTCACCAGCCCTTACCAGCACAAGAATTTCCAGGTTTTCCTCTTACAGGACCCTTAAGGCAACTTCCTCAAGAGGACACTGTTCCTATTTAACCATTTTTATATGGTACATATTATGTGCAAGGTACTGAGCAGACACTGTGGGGAAGCAAAATGTTATTAGTCATGGTTTCTTTTGCCCAGATGTTTACTTATTATCTAGTTGAGGAGATAAACATATCTACACAGGGAAGTACCAACAAGTCTAACTTTAGTAGTATAGATTAGGTATTACACAGATTAGGAAGGCCACCGGGAAGATGGTTTCTGACTAGGGAGGTTACCTACTGTGTGCCAGGCACTGGCCTTGGCTCTGCATGCATGTGAATACACACACACACACACACAAACACACGCCTGAAATAATGAACCCTGGGTGAGACTGGCGTGGAAGTTGTGGAAAAGGGTCACTCTGGGCCAGGAGAATAGCACAATCAAGGGTATAAGGGTGGAGATAAAGCCAGGCATATTTTTTTAGTTAAGTAAATCAGTTTATGCAGGAAAAATGAGAGTGCCTAGCAACGGGCGCTTGCAAATCTAGTTGCAAGGCCACTGCAGATAGTTCCTCATTTCTGCCGAAGGGGGGCTTATTAGGGTCTAATCATTAGGTGATTAAATATGGGATTAAAAATACGTATTGTAGGATAGGTGGCAGAGTGTCAAGGAAGAATTTAGGAATTCAGGAGACAGTGCGCCCTAGGCTCTGTTGTTAGCAGGCTTTGTACCTACCAAGGTAATTATTTCTCTCCACGGCAAATCCTATGACTAGAATTTCTCTCAGACCCCACCTAGCCCTCCAAATTCTATGTATTCCATCACTGATCTAATTGCTATGGTTATTTTCATGGCAGACTCTCTTTAAATTTGCCCATTTTTTTCAATTAACAGTTCCCAGAAAGCAACATTAGCTCTTATTTAACTACCTTTTGAATCTGTGACAAGGGGGGAAAAGCAAAACCTCTGAATGACAGAGCACTTCCTTGCAAATGTTTGGGGTGATAACTTCTAAGGAATGACACAGAGTGCCCTAAGAACAAGAGGTCTTCGAGAAGGCTGGATGGTATAAATCCTGCCCCAGGCCACTAGTAGGCTAAGCAGAACACTTCCTCCATTCCCTACCAAAAGAGCAGCCCCAGGCCACTCTAGGTGCCCCTGGTTCCTTAGCAAGTCCAAAAGAATGGTTTAATTAACTGAATTTTGTTCTTCCCAGGGTATTTGACAGGAAGTAAAACCCAATAAGAAAAAACTTAAAGCACAAAATATAGAACTCCTGAAACTTTACAAGTACACCTAGTCCAGCGAAGAAAAAGCAAAAGGTTGAAGCCAGAGAATGCTAGATTTTTCCAGAATTCCCTCCTCCCAGCGTCCTAAACCATATAAGTTCATGTGACCAGCCATAGGATTAAGGTGTAGGCAAGCCCTTCCCTGCTTTTATGAGTTTATACTATGTGAACAGTGTACTACGAGGCCAGCAAGAGCTCTGGGCTTTATGGCATGGACTACAGGGTGGCCCTGGGCTTTCAGTTTCTGCTCTCTGTAAAAGGATCATTTAGCTGAGTCAGCAATCTTCATGTGAGTGTGACTGAGGAGGGAGAACATGGCAAGTCAAACATGTCCACAGATTGACTCTTGTCTTTGGGTGATCAATAAGGGCCTGAATAATTTTTTTCCTGCTAGTTTTTAAAATAAGAAGGCACTAACTCTCATTCTGCCTTTCCGAGCAGAAACAGATCTCTTCCACGGTTTGGACGCAACCCTGAGGTAGGGATGTGGCTAAGGGACCCAAGAGGTCCTGGACCTCCTACACAGCAGCGTAAGCTAACGCGAACTGGCTTCTCCAGCCTCTCTTTCACCTCTGGGAACCATGCAAAAGGACATGGGGTAGCCCTGCCACATCTTGTTCAAAGCCATGGCTGCACATGTGATACAAATGATCATGATGAAAATGACAACAGCTAATACTTCCAGAGTATTTACTAAATGCCAGGCATCCTCACACAACCTGCTGATACATTATTTCCTCTTTTTTACAAATAAGCAAACTGAGGCACAGAGCTGTAATTCACCTCATGTTACACAACTCCTAGACAGCGGAGTCAGAATTGGACCCAGTCCTCCAAGACACCCATATTTTGGGAACAAAGAGGAGGCTGTGAAACTAACAAAAAAATCAATAGATTTAGAGAGGCAGTATTGTTATGAAGAGGAGAGTTTGAGCAGGAGGGGAAGGACTATAAAAGGATCACCCGATTCATCCACAAGGATGTCCATGAAGACCCTGGTGAGGGTGGTTCTCTTGCAGGACTGAGAGTTTAGATAAATCATCTGCACAGACTGTGGGTGCAGGAGTGAGTTGAAGCTGAAGTAAATATGAAGACAAGTCTTACGCTGTCTTCCTTTTTCTTTTAAAGATATGTGAAAACCAAATAGGCTTCTAGCAGAGAAGTAGCAAACAGAGAAGAACCTGAAGAGGCAAGGCAGCTTTAGAGAAATGCCTGAACCTGGCCCTGGGGATGGGAAATGACAGGCCCCACAGTGCTGTGGCTTCATTACTTAAGAAGGGTAAAACCTAAAGGGACAATGGAGAAGACCTGGTCTGGCTAAAGGGCCCAACAGATTCCTGTCCCTTTTGCTTGTGCTATAGCTACTTGCACATCTGCACCCCTGCCCACAGCAACAAGGAGACAAAATGGTCAATTCAGCCTCCAAAGGCATCCACTTTGACAGAACAGACTACACCCACCTCACAGGATGCAACAAGAATCGACTATGTATTTTAACTAAAGGCCCTAAACCCAAGAGTTTCATTCTAATTAGTACCTTTTTAAGGCCCCAAATGACTCCTTTTTTTTTCCTCCACTTATTTTACTTTGTTTTTTAAAATCTTTCTTTTATTGTACTCAAATGATTCTTAAAGTAGTTAACACTGATGCTTAGGAGGACATCCAAGGTTACTAAATCCCATTTAAGGCAGTGGTTCTCAAAACTTTTCATGTAAGGTAATAGTTCCACAGTTTCTGGAGCTGTAAATCCTATTACCGTAACCTGGATTTGTGTAGAAGTCCAGGTTGTTTTAGAAAGCAGGTTGGGAGAGGAAAGGATGAGAAGAGTGGTGCTGAATGGTTACTGCTGGGACACTACTGCTACTCCCTAGGGTCCTACTGCTGACCCCTGAAACAATGATCTTAGTTGTATCCACCACTTTATTCTTCGGTGTCAAAATCAGATGCCACTGGACGGATGCTACAACTACCTGTTTTCAGCAGTCCATGACCCAAAGTGCCATATCTTGAGGAATGAAAGCACTACCTCTGATTCACCAACTGACACCTGTTTTATTTTGCACTAGTTATTTTAAAGGAAATAAAATCATTATTTTCTGAAACCTGCACAAGCTTTTACACACATTAAGGTAAAGGGAGGACTAGAGCAAAGCCAGTGTACATTTTTATTTGAGTAAGCCATCTTCTGAAAACAAAAATTAAAGAATTTGCAGAATAAATTTTGGGTCTGGATTAAATCATTCCAATATGGAAGCCCCATCAATGCCAACAAGGGAGGATGGAAGGCAGTGGGGGCAGCAGAGCCAAGTGACCCCTCCGAGGCTTCCTGCTGGCAGCCCGAAAGACCATGCTGTTGATTGCCAGGGAAAGGCAGAGCTAGCTAGCATGACCTTTAAGGGGCTAGTTAAAGCAGGAGTCAGACATTTGTTTAAGGGTCAACACGAATCATGCTGCAAACCTTGTATTCTTTATTCTTGTGCCCTTGATAGTTTGAAATGAAGGGTGGCTCTTCCCCATCAAACGTTAACCATGAAGGACAGGAGTACAGTTACCCAAAGAGGAAATACCATTGGTAAATAAACATGTGGAAAAGAATTTAGTCTCACAGATGATAACAAAACACAAAATTACTACCTTTGCCTACTAAATTAGTCATACCCTTCCACCTCCCAAATTTTTGGTATTGGTAAAATTGGCACTCTCAAAAGACACTACCAAAAGGATAATTGGTTTGAAAAATAGAAGAAAGAAGACATAAAAACAATCCTCCTGAGAAGCATGTTGGCAACACAGAGTAAGAAACCAGATGTTCTTAACCCTAGACCCAGCAATCCAACGTCTGGAAATGTATGGGAATAGCCCCATATACCAAGAAGGTCATCACTACATTATTTGTAAAAATAAAAAACTGGAAGCAAACTAAGTGGCCCACAGAAAGATGCCTAATGGCTAAATATAAACACTCTATCACTTGGAGGAAAAAATCATGCTATGTGAAAAACAGTAAGCTCTGACATTTTGTCCATATAAAGCATGAATATAGAGACCAGAAGGAGATATACACATACCATCATTTCTTTGCTTCTCAGACTCCATCAATAAACCTATGAATTTAATAATGGTAGCCTTGTGGGAAGAAAAAAGGGCAAGTTTCTTGACATCCACATTAAAATGGCACCCAATTTCATTCACATTAAAATGGGTGTGGGGTGGAGAATGTATCTGTGTATCTTAGAACTGCAATGTCCTATACAATAGCCACTAGCCATGTGTGGCTAATAAGCACTTGAAATGTCACATTTCAAGTAACTAAACTGAGATGTGCTGTAAATATAAAATACATGCTGGATTTTTAAGACAGTGCAAAAAAAAAAACAATGTAAAATATCTCATTAGTAATTTTTAATATATTACATTGAGGTCATCCTTATTTTTGCATATTATGTTAAATAAAATGCATTACTAAATTAACTTCACCTGTTATTTTACTTTTTTACTGTGCCAACTAGAAATTTTAATTGTATTTAAATTATATTTAAAATGTATTCGTGGCTCAAAATTTCTGCAATTTTGTTAAAGGAAAAAGGGGAAGGCCTCGTAACAAATCCCTATCCTTCCAAATCTCTAGATGGAGAAGGCATTAGACAGTTTCCTGGCTCTCTAGTCCTCTCCATGGGAGTGAGCCCTTCCTCACCCTGCACCACAGAGACTTCCAGCAGGATGGCCAGGCTTCTGTCCTCAAGGAGTGCACCCTTTAGTTCGATCACCCAGAAAGAAGGAAGACATAAGAGAGGCTCCACAAAGGGTGGCTGGGGTTAAAGGGAGCATGAAACCCTGGGGTTCTCAGGATGTGTTTGATATGGGTCCCCAGGGTGGGCAGGGAAAAACACATGGAGGCACATGAGCGGGAAAAGTGTGCACAGGCTAGGTGGCCCCGGCACCATCCGGGCAGTGAGGCTGGGGTTGGACGCTGAGGAAGGGCACGAATGCAGAGAAACTAAAAACAACATTCCTGGGGAAACAGGAGGATGTATACATACCCCTCTGCAATAAGAGAAAAGGAGAAAAGGCAGGAGGGTAAGTTGGGTACCGTATTTAGAGAACATGGAATGCCAGTCCTTACCTCGATGGGCACTGAAAAGCCCCGGGAGGTTTTCAGCAGCACATAAATAAAGTTTACAAAGAGCTCAATAAATCAGTACATTTACAGTTGCTGAGCCCAGAGCTTAAGGGAGACTTGGGCAACTATAAATAATAATTCAAGATGTAGAAAATTTAAGAAAATAATTGCGCAACTTGGGACTCTAGCCAGGTAATAACCTTAATGAGTAATGAGGTGAAGTGGCTAGGGCTGTGGTTTACATTTCATTTATGAGATATTCCCTACAGCAGCCCAGATATGATGTAGAAACAGTGCTGCTGAATAAACTGCCTGCCTTAACAGGTGTCCACCAGAATGGGCCTCTCCCAGTGTAACGTGGCCAGGGTGGACGGAGGACTCCTTCCTTCAGTTACCAGACACTCACTCTGAACTCTACTGTGTGCCAGGCCCTGAAGGAAGAGATATGACCAAAATCGACCTGTTAAGGAAACCAGGCTTTAATGGAGATGAAACAAATTAGAGCTCAGTATTTTAACCTCTTATTTGATGCTCAGTATGTTATCTTATTATTGTTAACTGTTAGGAATGATCCTGTCTCCCAACAAGAAAGCAAGAACCTCAGCAGCAGGCCCTATACCTTTTAAACCCTTACAGCACTCACATGGCTCTTAGTTAAGCAGACGAGCACATCCACGTTGGCTGTTGCTGTTTTCGTGAAAGGGCTAAGCAAGGCCACTCCATAGTTACCTACTGGGAACTACCGTGTGCCAGGGCCTGTGACAGGAGCTGACAGAGGCAGTGCCCTCAGAGTCTCATCCAAAATGAAGGAATTCTGAACTTAATGCTTGCTAGAAAAAACTTGTTTTTCTTTATTTTCATTTTAGGTCATACTCCTTTTTTCTTTTTTAACACAACTCTATCCAGAAAGGAGAAATCCAGAGCACAATGGCCTGGGGGACCAATTAAGTATGATAAACAGGCATTTAGCAAGAGACTTAAAAGATGAGAAATTCCTACAAATCACGGTACAGCTACAAATGGCAATGTTGAAACAGAACCTTCTAACACAAAAGTCAACCATGCTAAGGAGACAGTGTCACTGGATGTAATCACTCTGGTTCAAGTGCCGGGGCTAGCCTGCCGGTGGAAGGCAGAACTCTACATCCCCATGTAAAGGCGAACTGATGGGCTGGCCACGAGGTCTTATCCACACATAAACAGGGTGAGCTCAGTGCCAGCAAGCCTTTGGGCAACACTCCCTAGTACCCAACCTAGGACCATAAAAACAAAGAATAATTCTGCTCAAGAAAAGTAAGTCTTCCTAAAAGAAACAGAGCCACAGTTGTTCTTGCTCTTACTCCCTTTACTCTGGCTGACTGGTTGGTGGTTCTTATGTCATCCCACCTGTCTAGGTGAAGAACTACATGGGAAATAAGACTAAAACAACGGAATTCAAGAGTCTACTTGCTAACATGGGAGTCTATGGGAAAGCCCAAATGGACTGCCAGCTATAATGGTTTATTTCTTAGAGAAGCTATGTAGGCTCAGAAAAATTTATAAACTTTAAATGATCCTCAACTCTGCACTTCAGTGTTACTTACATATGCCAATTCAGAGCAGGGTATCTTAGTAGTAGCCTCAGTATGACACACTGCTAAGACTGTTGGCTTTATTCAGGGAAACCTCCCCAAAACAAGATATAAATATTTAAGCAAAATCTCTTTCAAATACACAGTCCCTGACTTATGATGGTTTGACTTACAATTTTTTGGCTTTGAGGTGCTGTAAAAACGATGCACACTGACCTTTTCCTGGGCTAGTGATATGCAGGATACTCTCTCACGATGCTGCTGGGCAGTGGCAGCGAGCCACAGCTCCCAGCCCCGCACAGGATCACCAGTGCAAATAACTGATACTCTGCACTGCACTGCGCTGCCCGCATTTTTTGGATACTGTGTTCTGAGCATACTTAGGTAGGCTAGGCTAAACTATGACATTTGGTAGATTAAGTATAATAAATAAGTTTCTGACTTATGAAAAATTACAGTAAGTTTATCAGGACAAAACCCTGTCATAAGATGAGAAGCACCTATATCCTTAAACTGCTTACCCCCCTATGGTGTGGTAGAAAGATAAAACTTGGCTATCAGCAGTCCTGGGTTCTAGTCCCTGTCTATAATCTAGTTCTAGTCTCCTGGAATCATGATCTTGAGCCAGTTTCCTCACCTCTGATATAGTAAGAGTGGCAGAAGCAAGCAGCAGCAATAATTGTCCAATTACAATAGTAATATAACACCTCTTGAAATTGCTGTGCTGATTTAACTACCTTGCAATACAGATGTTAGCTATTACTGATTTTTTTACTTAAGCAAAAGAAATACAGGATACAAAGGATAAGTGGAGTTGAGGTTTACATGTTAAGCATTTTTTTAAATACAAGTATCTCCCAATCTCAGTTAGGATCCAATCAATAAATATTGTTTTCTCTTAAAAAAAAAGGCTTATTAGGACACATATGACAGATAGTCCAAATGCTAAATGAGAAGTCACAAATGAGAACAGAGGCTTTCCCTTCAAGAATCTAAGATCCCTAAAACAGGGTAACATAATCATTCATGATTATTCACATAATGTCATAACCTTAATTACTGCAATCCAAATCAAGAATTAACCAATTTCCTTTGGGTCAAATACCACATTTTAAAAAAAAAATTGCAACATTTAGTGAGAACTCGGAAGTCGAGAGACCAAAGTATTCTGTAAGAGTCCCCATAGATTTGTGAAACAGTGTTGGCAGACAAGGAGATTAATGAAGATTGTGGAATTTAATGAAAAGGGGTTGGGGTTCAACAGCCAGTTCCTTTATTCACGCTCACTGTGAAATACATGAATTGAAACACAGAGCAGGATTCTGAAATAGGAGAGGCACCTGTAAATTCCCATCTGCGGTTTTGTGGACGGGCTCTACAAAACTTGGCCCCTCATCCACTCCGCTCCCCTAGTCTCTTACTCTCTGACCTCGGCTCCTGCCGCTTCCCTTTACTCTTTCCACTGCAGCCACTCTGACCTCTGTTCTCCTCGCTGCTCCCAGTTCCTGCCTCTGGGCTCTTTACATTCCCCTTCCCTCTGCCTGTGATGCTCACCATCAGACAGATGCATGTTCTCTTTCTTTCACTTCTTTCAAATCTTTGCTCAAATGTTGCCTTGACATTGAGTTTTCTTGCCTGCCCTAATGAAAACTGCAGCCCTTTCTTCCCTGTTCAACTTTCTTCACAGTACTTATCTGAATACACACACACACACACACACACACACACGGTATGACACAAATAATGCCTCTTTTTATGAACTGGTAATCTATACCAAATCTTTTATTACAAAATCATAAGAATGTAATTCTGTAACATAACAATATCACACTCAAGCACACCATAGGACATTTTAGGTGAAATGTTCACATTGCTGTCCAGTCTGTGTGAGACACTCACATACCCTACCAACCACACTTGATGGCATTACCTCTGCTGGACCCTGTGTGTGTGTGTACATATATATATATATATATATATATATATATATATATATGTATGTATATAAATAAATATATAAATATATTTATTTTAAATTCTCACCCAAGAATATGTTCATTGATTTTAGAGAGCAGAAAGGGGGAGAGAGAGGACTATTGACTGGCTGCCTCTTGCACACGCCCCTACTGGGGCCCTGGCCACAACCCAGGCATGAGCCCTGACCAGGGATCAAACCAACGACCTTTTGCTTTGCAGGTCAACGCTCAACCAACTGGGCCATGCCAGTCAGGGCTGTATTTTTAATTATTAGTTTACTTTCTAGTTTCTCCTCATCAGAGTAAGAGCTTCTACTCATCTGTTTTGTTCACTGCTGTATTCTAGAACAGTCCCTGGCATGTGGCAGACCCTCAATAAATATTTGCTGAATGGAGTGAATAAATAAATAAACAAGAAGTCCACAATGAAAGACAAACTATTCAATGTGTAAGGCTACCAAATTCAAACCATCAACTTCTTAAAGAAGGGAGACAATGGGATTTAGCATAATGTGATTTTAAGGACTTAAGGAAGAGTGTTAATGGCAATGTAAAATAGGCTGGATAAAGAAAAAAAGCATAGTTGAGCTCCTATGACCTGCTTCTTCAAAAGTGTTCTCAAACTTAAGAACGCCTAAGAATCACCTGACTGCTTGTTTATTTATAAATAGAGGTCCCCAGGCCTCCAGAGAGGCAGACTCAGTAGTGATTCTGACATGGGAGGTCCATAGGCCACGTCTTGGGAAACACTGCCTTGGCACCGCTACTGGTTAATGTGAGACTTAGAGAAGGCAGTTCTGCCCATTCAGTTCACCAAAGCCATTTTAACTGATACCACGGCATATGAATAAGCACTGACTGTCAACAGTTCAGACATGCACAGAAGGTAATCCTTTGCACGTGTGTACTTTGACTAAAAGGGTGTGTCTCTGTCTCCATCATAAAGATTTCCTGTGGTGCTTTACACAGTGTTGTACACAGGAATGCTGTTATTCCAGGTAAGAACCTTGCTCCAAGGCCATTAAACCCCATCTATACTAAGTGGGCCTAACCCATGGCAAATTCTGGTTTTGCAATATTAGGTATTCACATGGCCTGTTTTATTGTTTTCATAAAGGTCAGACCTACCCCATGCTTCAGCCACATAGAAAGCCACACCTCAGATAAGGTATAAGGCATATTATGACTTACCAGAGTGGCAGTATACAAAAAGTGAAACCAAAAAATGGTTCCAAATTTGATTGGACAACCAAACAAACCCAGAACCCCCACCAAAGAGCTAAATCAGGAGACCCATTCAAAGCACACCCAAAAGCAACGTTTGTTCTAACGGCTGTTTCTTTAAACATTGTATCACTGAACCAAAAAACACAGGTCCTCTTCTTAGCTTGCCACTTATACCACTGAATTGCAGCAGAAAATGGAAGCTAATCAATACATTCTGTATCAGGGATGCAACTAACTGTGCCAACAGAAGTTTCTTCCCAATCCCAAGAAGTGAACCTAACCCATAGGCTTTTTTACTCAAAGCTTCCAACTTTTTCAAATGGCAAAACAGCTGGTACCTCCCTTTCGAGGGAAAACATTAGTCTCTGGAAGACCACCAGTCGGGAATGGTGGGAAAAATCAGAAATTTTTTTCTTCCATCTCATACGAATATGGTTCTTTATCTAAGTTTTTTCTGTTCCATCGCTTAAAATGCTCTTTACATGCCCTTGAGATAACAGCTGTTGGAACAGAGAGCTCACTGGTGTCCAGACTGTTTCACACACATTTCTGGGAGGTTTCATTTAAGGTAAGTATTAACTTTAGGCCAAATGAAAGGAACTCTCATGGAGGCCTAGGGACTCACTTGACCGCAGGAATACTTAGTATTATCCCAAATGACTATGGACTGCTCTCTGTACTACAGTGTGTTGTTATAATAATTTCTTGAATGGGTAATTTATTACAAATAATACTAAGTTAAAAGACAGCTCCTACTGATGCCTTACAAGCATCTCACTTCTTTCCCAAGTATAAACTATGGTAGGTAAGGTGTGTGATGATCCTCCAAAGAATAAAAAATTAAAGAAGCCATATCTGAATATTCCTGATTCCATTTCTCTCCAGATAGGTGGGTGTGCTGCTAAGCCCCATGGCAAGTTCCAAGCTAGTGACGGCCAGCCAGTTTTCTCAGGAAACTCACCTTCTCTCCTTGGAGTGATGGGACCGAGTCCCGCAAACTGTGAAAGCTGTCTTTGATGTGGTCCCTACGTTTTCGTTCCAGTGCATTATGATGAGCCCGTTTGTCAGCCTAGAAGAAAGAGCACATTAGTAAAGTCATTCTTTTTGCTTGGTACAGGTGGGTGGCTCACAGCCTGGAAGTATATGCTGGCAGCGCAGTCCCTGGTGAATGGACAGGGAAGGATTTGTTGAGGTGGGCAGTTAGGAGTCTCCAGAATTAGGCTCTGCTAAAGGGGGAGAAAGGGGTGAGCAAGCCTTGTGACAGGAACATCCAAAGTAGCTCGATGTATCCAGCTCATGCATAAGTAAAATAAAAGTTATTCATGGGGACAAAGTGTGACTCTCCTACAACATCAGTCTTTTCTCACAACTTACTTATGTGACAGAAAAGCCACCAGTTCACGGTGGGGAGGTTGACCAGGCGAAAGCTCCAGTGGGTTCCTTCATAAGGTGTGATCAAACCCACTGTAAGTAGGCAATTCCCCATGGTGGGTGCCCAAGAACAGAGTCAGGGCACTGGTGTAGTGCTTTTTTCCCTGTGAAGCCTTGCCATGAGTCTGTTCTGGTCTCCAGCTGGCTAAAAGGTACCAGTTTAAGACCTTCTTATCAAACCATACAATAGAAAACTAAAATCTCTGGAAAACCAAGATGCATGCATGAATCTGAGATCATTAAGACAATGTGAATATGTATGCCAATTGCATTCTGAGATCCCATCTTTTTAAAGTGGACCTAACGTGCCATCCTGCCAAGGGCTTCCCCTCAAACAGGCTATGACTGAAAAGGTAGTTCTTAGATGGCAACTTTTGACACGCACAGGCTCTGAATAAATATCCTTGGGCACCTGTGGCAGGTCGTGCTTATCTGGCAGTATCTAAATACCCACAAATCGAATTCTTTATGCTGTCTTGCTTAGACTCACAAAGAACTATAAGAACAATCAGCTGGAGAGGGGTAAAGACCGCCGACAAATTAGGAACGGCACTGGGTTCAGGCAGAAGAGACCGCACTGGAGAGCACTGCAAGAGAGCTTCAGCAGGTCCCCATTAAAGAGGCAGTCCCTCCAAATGGGACACAAATGCTTACTGAAGCTAAGCAAGAACTTCATTACATCTACACCTTAGGAATCATGAGAAATAATACACTCTGAGAATTTACCCTTAATACACAAGGGTGCACTGAGCTAACTAACCTAAAGAGCAAGCCTGTATATAGGAAGTTCAGGTAGCTTTAATCTATCCAGACAGAGTGCAGGAATCTCAAAAATGAAGCAACAGTAAATAGCTTGGCTTAGCACAAGAAGGCCTCAAATGAATCCTTGTGCTACACAAGACACACAGACAAAAATCTAAAAGACAGGAGTTGTGGGAATAAAAGGACTTGAAATTTTATTATCTAATCCTAGAAGTCTGAGTCATTACAGAGGAAAAGGAGGCTGGGAGCAGCCGTAGTAATTTTAGTCACTTCCTGGTTTCTCAAATACAACACCTCACCTGTAGCTCTTCTGAATTGGACACATGGTTCCCATCACAGCCTTGGTTCTCCAGAACATAGCACTCATTTTCAGGGCAGACGCCTGGAGCACTTCTAAAGCCCTCCTAAATTTTTAAAGTCTGAATTCACTGTAAAATGGGTGTTTGCTGAACTTTAGTGATATATGGAATTTATGGGGAAACTGAGGGAACAATCAAGCTTAGATAACCTGAGGCTAGAGGTAGTACACTACTAGAGCAAAAAAACTGCAGATGCCTCTAATAGCAATATAAAATAGCTTGAAGGAGTTAAACATATTTAAGTATGTAGCTCTTTTCTAGCTTACTGTTCTCTCTAGTCACCTACACAGGTAAATTCTAACTTGGACTATACCCATTGAGCTTAGAAGGCTGAGAGATGGCTTTTGGCATCTATCTGCCTCTCCTGTGTTTGCTACATACTCCCTAAGCTGGTTTATTTACATGCAAATTAATCGCCCAGCTTTGGTCTCCAGCAGCAGCCCAAGATACTCCTGTCTCCTAAATCACCCTGATTCCTGGCCCTCCTCCCAGCTTAAGAGCTGTGCACAGAAGCAGTGACACCAGAGTTACCCACAATCCCTCTTGTTGATACAAATAAAATTCTAATTGTCTGTTTTCTTTCTGGGAGAGCCCTGCAAATCTCAAAAGGCTAGAATCAAGTGAACTTGGTTTCACTCAGGCCTACACTAGAGAGGTGGAGCTAAGTATAATCTAACACTGAAATCATCCCCACAAAGCACTACCCCCTTCCCATTCACTGAGCCCTGAAAGGACTCAAATGGACAAGTCTTTTGGTTAGAGGATTGTAAGTGAACTTGGCTGTGGACCATCAGCAGAAATCTTGGCTTCTCATCTGGGGAGCCAGCCAAGTTTGAGAAGTTGGCTCAACAAGGAAAGGCAGCAGTCCACTGCCTGGTAGAAAGCCTGAGCTGGGGACTGTTGTTCTCAAAGTAGTGGATGGAATTTCTGTGGTGATTCCAGGTCCAATTTAACTAGCAGAAGAATGGAATCTTAGCCCAATCCCTGCTGCCATATCCATCCCCAAGCAGCCACACTTCACCAGAGTCAATTTTAAAGCTCGCAGAGACAACGGCAATAATGTCTTTTTCTCCTCCCCAGCCTCATTTGAAAGAGCAAGTTAAAGTATGCAGAACTAACATGCCTAATTCCAGACAACTCTGAACTAAGTGATATCTCTAGTGGCTTGAAAGAGCACATGAAAAACCTTTACATAAGGCACAGAATTCTGTTTGGGAACTATTTCCAAACGACAGATCCATCCAGCCCGATAACACCCTTTGCCCCCGCTGCGCCCTCACCCGAACCAATTCATCCAAATGGAGGGTCAGCTGCCAGGCTTATCACTGCTTTGTTAACTGTCTTCACTTGATGGCAACCTTTTTGAAACGGCCAAGGCTTCAGAGTTGAGAATCAAAAACTGGGTGAAGAATCCTAGTGTAAGGTATCTGAAATCCTCTCACAAACTTAAAACTAGTTTGTTTTCTTTTGAAATTAAAAAAAGAAGGCTAAACAACTGTGTCTGTAACAAATAAAGCTCAACTCTGATGACCCGGCTTCCTCTCACCTGTACTAAGAAAGATGTTGGAGTATAAAAATGGGTTGTACCAAACAAATTCTAGGAGACAGCAATGGTATTCTTGGGCTGTACAGCAGGCCCCCAAACCCCTCTCCTCTATATCCTGTAAGAGTAATGGCTGGATGCTGCTGCTCTTCAAGTGTACTGGATTTGAGGTTTCTGCCAGAAAACCCTGCCTTCAGGGCATTCCAGGCTAACAGGAATACTAAAAGGCTGAGCGATACTGAAGAGTGGCCCACAGATGCTCAACAGGAACTCCAGTACCAAATCGCTTCCAGCTTTGACATCTCTGCCAAGATTTTTATTCAGCCTCTCAGTTTTATTTCCACCAAACTTTCCACACTGGCAGCCAGAATAAAAATCTTCACCTACAATTTGTCCATCTCTGACACTAACAAGCACGCGTATCTTAAGTGTTGTTAAATGTTGAAAGCAAACATTATTTCGTTAGCCAAGAAGTTGCTAAACTGGCAGAAGGTCATTCAAGCTAAGGAGGTCTGTTCAAAATTGAGGGGAATCTTTTTAAGTTATTTCATTCCAACTTATTGCATAGAGAGTGCATCTTCATCCAAGGCATTACATCAGTCAGCAGCCTTACTTTCTGCAAGTTCTAGGTAGGCAAACAGCATGGGGGAATAAATACTCCATTACTGAAGAATGCACAGGTTATCCAGAACGATGCCATTTCTTGCAGGCTACCTTACACCAACCCAGTCTATCTGGGGAGTCTTCTCAATTTCAATATAGAAAATTCTCAGCATACAGGGAATTAGAGTTGCTTATGATTATTAATAAGCTATTCTTATTAAACAGTAACACTGAAAATACACAGGCTCAAAATTCTCATCAGAGAATTCTGATAGATGGGAAGAGAATAGAATAAATAAAATGGAATTTCTAAGCAACTCATTTTAATCAACATGAAAAAATAAAACATGAAGTAATGGGCAGCTAGAATGAGAAACTCACTAAGGTCCTTAATAGGAAGCTATAAATTTCAACTTCCCAACACCTCTCCTGCTTGAAGCCTGTTATACATTTCTAACATCCAATAAATATGTGTGCTTTCAAACTTTTTAAAAACAATCATGTGGTGCCTAAAAGAACTTGGTAATACTGGTATCCAAACATGCCACCATATTATAGCCACTTAAGAGAGTAAGAATGCCTCGATCAGGAAATTTTAATTGTAAACCAAGTTGGATTCCTTGATCAATTATTTCACCAATACTGACACCTTGAAAAAGGAAAAATATAAGAATGCCCTTTAATCTAACAGGCATATTTATGAAACACACCTGGCATTTCTGTATCACTGTCAACACTCTAAGCAGACACCACGTACATGCATCCTACAGCACTTTACCAAGCAACTAATTCCAGGTAAAACAGACAATAGTTTCCAGAGTAAATTCCAATCTCAAAGGCAGCCAAACTAATTCCCTTCTGCTCTGCAGTTCCTAAAGAAGCAAAGAGCTCTGAGAAGTTAAAAATAATTTCATACCAGAAAGGTCCAAAAGTGAAATCGCACAAAATCTTTTTTAAATGCCCAACAGGTATACTGTAACAGTAACATGCTCAACTGTTGTAAGGGATAAGAAATTGAAAAAGGCGTTAGGTTTTCTGACCAATACACTAATCCTACATTTTTAGTATACTTTTGTTCTTTCCAAAAGGAATTTCCCAAACACAAGTAAAATTAAAAGATCACTTTCCAAGAAATACACCTGTCCCAGAAAATTATCTTTAAAATTCAAAAAAAAAATAATAAAAATGACATCAGTGGGATTCTGAGATGGATTAAATTTAGTAATAAAAATATTGTTTGAGATTACTTCCTTTAACACAGCTTATTGGTCACTGGAGAAGCTGTTTTCCGTTTGCACTGAGGCAACAACAACAAAAAAATTCAACAAATCAGTTTCACTTTCTGTTACAGTTAGCTTCACTTCCTAACTTTCCTTGTGAAGTATCCTACATTTCTCATGCAGTAAGTTCATAGTTCTTGCAGTGCCATAGTGACATTACAAAACGTGAATGTTTCTTTTCATATTAGGACCCAGTAGACCTTTTCCAAATAATTTTGTAAAAGTTCTGTAGTCCTAACTATGTGGTTAGTCACAGTTTGCATCCTCTTCTGAACTAGGCAAAGCTTAAGAATAGTTTCCCCCCGTTTTAAAAAATATGTTATCTACACTAAATGTCAGGAACTAAACAGATGTATTCAGAGAAAAATAATGAAATCCTTTTTTACCCTACATATTTATAATTGCTTGATATAATAAAAAATTTGTCTATTGCTTCTTCTCTCCATGTTCTTGTGATTATCCTGTGCCAGATAGTATTTAAAAGTTTCAGCAAGTAGACGTGTCAAATTAAAAACAAAATGTCAAACCCACTCCCTTTGCCCAGCCCCCAAAATCAAAGAGAAAAACACTAGGCACCTTAACATCCAACTAAAAATATCTAGACGAAACAATGAGATTAGCATTTTAGGAGAGTGGAAACACTTTAATAATTTAATAAAGCAATTTACATCAACATCCACATAGATGAATATTATGAAAAGCAGAAAGCTTTTCAAAATTCAAGCCAAAATTTCACAAAAAAAACTTTTTTCTCACTGGAAAGCCAGTGTAATTCCAATTCAAATAATGATTCTGCAAAGGATGCCTAACCAATCCCTATCCTCCAACCCTGATCAAGCCCTGGGGCAGACTTTAATCACTGGAGACTTGGAGACAGAAATGTTTTAAATAGACTGGGTCCCAAACATGAAACTCCACATTCACATTATTAAGGATTATGGTGGGTAACGGAGGAAAAAAAAAAAAGAAAGAAACTGAATTTTCAAATATACGTATAAACATTAAGTATCTGACAATACTTCAAGGAGAAATAAAACAAATTCTTTTCAGTGACTATTAGCCAGGGATAATTTTTTAAACCCCTAGAAAACTGCATCCTTGGACTTTATGGGAATATTAGTTCTCAATAAATAAAATTTTTCTTAATGCCTATATGCTTGGACAAACAGCACAATCTTTGCTAGCTCTAACGAAGATACATGGAAGAGGACTTACTTTTATCCTGTAGTGATTAAATTCTTTGACCAGAAGTATCAAAGTGACATCCTACAAATTCTAACAAGCTCCCCAAACAACTGGATTGTTCCACACATCATTGTAAATATCAGAAAAATAACATAAAGGATTCTAATGTTTCTTTAAAAATAAAAAGATCTGGCAACACTAAGCCCTCATTCCTGCACAACAACCTAATGGAGTTTAGTGGCGGCTTTTTTAGGAGGCATGTATTCTCCAGTGCCCCACTCCTCACCTCTGCTACTCGGTTCCTGTCTATCTGACTGCCTGTGTCCCTCAGAGACATCTAAATTTTTGACCCCCATTCTATATACTTCATATATTCCCAGCAGTCAACTATTAGATAGTGATATACTTATTTCTCTTTCCCTCTCTGATTCTAACTTATTTTGTCTGTTTTTTTTTTCCATTCTCTAAGCTATTCATGAAACGCCCACAACACTGTCTTGGTCTCCAAAGACATGAGATTAGTGTATATCTATAGCCATATCAATGTTCATATCTATATCCATAAAACCATCTACTGAGAAAATCCATATCAAAACCCTGGGAAATTACTGATAACCCTGTATGGTCTCAACCATCAACCCTTTAGCAAAACTATCTCTGCAATGCCATTTTTCTTCCAACAATTTTTCTGTTTTCTTTATACCTCTTCTTCAACTTATATATAGCCAGACAACACAATAAGCTGTATGCAATATTTTCATATTCAACTTGTGGCTCCTCTACATTTCCAATTTCTGCATTAGAAGAATACCATGGTCTACGAAATTCTATAGGTCTACAGCAATCACATGACTTTGGTTAAAGGTGATTACTTCAGCTTCACACAACTATGTAGACATGTTTTAGAACCTACTTGTTCCAAAGTAAATCTTTTGACCACCCTGCCCGGAAACAATAGTTTACCTCCGAATGTTATAGTTCTCATTTCCGACATACACAGTGACAGCTAGATTTCCCCATCTGAAAGCTACACAAAGATTCATTTCTTTGCATACAGCTCCTCTCACTCACCCAGTCACTGGAACTTATCACCTGAGAATGCAGAATTATAAGATTTGCAACCCGCCCCCCTACCTAGAACCCCAGAACAAGGCCCCACCTCACCTTAGCGGTTAATGGGAGAGATTACTACAATATTAAAAGTAATAGAATGATCTTTTTTCTCTCTGACCCCAAAAAGGACTAGAACTGAATGGAAATGAAAATGAAATGGAGAGTAGGAGACGTACCGCAGATTGAAACCTCGGTTGCTCTTCCTGGAATAAGAGAGAAAAAAAATAGAAAATATAGAAGTTATTTTTACACTTCGCATTCAATAATAAGAAAGAAAATGCCGGCGGCGGAGGAAGCGGCGGGTGGGGAGTCGGCCCGACCCCCCTTCCTTCCCCCCACACTCCTGTACCCCCAGCGGGATCAAGCGGCGGGACAGGGGGGGTCCCGAGTGCCGCCCCTCCTTCCGGGATCCGACTGAGGCCGGAGTGGGTAGGAGCACTGTCTCCTGACCTCAGACCCAGCTCGGGGCGTCAGGGCACTCCCAACTCCTGCCTGTCTACCCTCACCCCCCAGAATCCGCGGGTCAAGGGAGGAGGGGATCACGGACCGACGGGGCAGGTCCTAAGTGCCGTCCCCTTCTCCAAAATCCGGACAATGGGATCCTGGGCGCACCCTGTCCCTGTCCCCCGTATCCTGAGCGGGACAGGGTGGGAGCGGGAGGCCGCAGCACCCTCCTCCACGGCGGGCGGGGGGGATCCCAGAGGCCGCATGTCTCCTCCCCACCTCCAGTCGCAGAAGGCCGCTCCAGCTAGGAGCCCAGAGGGGAGCAAGCCAGGAGGGCGACGGAGGCGGTCCCATCCCCGGGGTGGGGGGAAGGAGTCGGTGGCTGCCCGGCCCCCTGCCGCCGTCGCCCCGCTGAGAGTCTGGGCCGCTGTCCCCGCCTGACAACCCGCAAGAGAAGGAAGAAGCCCCAGGACTCACGTCGCTCTCCACCTCGATGTCATCGTTATCGCTCATTTCCTACGGCCCAGGGAGCGGCCACTGCAGCAGCGGTAGGGAAGGGGAAAGGGTGGAGGGGAGGGGGAAGTCACCGACAACAACAAGCGAGTGCCACACACACACACTCACTCACTCACTCACTCGCTCTCTCACTCACACACACTCACAACACGGGCGAGAACACCTCCTCACTGCAGCACCGGATAAACGGCGGCACGCACGCCCGGTCGGCCCCCTGACACGTGATCGGGCTCCTCACGCTGGGGCCGCTGAGACTTGTAGTTCTTGTTCCTTTGACTGAGGGCCCGCCTAAAGCCAGAAAAACTACGAATCCCATAAGGAACTGTCCGCAGTCGACGCTAGCCCAGCTTGTTGACGGAGCCCAGAGCGCCTGCGTTTCCCCTGGAGCGGGGGCGGAGAGAAGCGCCGCAGTCCCTGCTGGGAGTCGTAGTCCTTAGACCGCGAGTTGTCAGGTTTCCTCCCGAGGCAGCAGTGGAGCCTGCTGGGAAGACAGGACACGTGGAGGGAGCTGGGGCTCCTGAAGCCGGGCACCGTATGAGTGCTGGGCGCCGGGCCCAGGGGACAGGGTGGAGGCTCTGGGGGAGTAGCTGGCTGCCCAAATAACGCCGCCTCTCCTTGGCGCGACTGGTTTTACTTTGTCTTTTTGGTGCCCTGAGTCTCCCTAAATTGCGTCCTGGGGCGTAACCGCCAGCTCAGCGGGGGAGTGGGGGGGCGGCGGGGGGTCCTGCTGCGGCGGACCAGGGGGCGCGACTAAGGTGCACATGAGGACCCTTGAGATCTGGCTGTGGGGAGGTGTCGATGGCAGGTGCTAAAGTGGTGTTACAAGACAAGCAGGGTGACCCGCCTCGCTGAGGGACAGCTCCCAGACGTGAGAATCTTGTATTTATTAATCAGGACTGATCATCCTTGCTCCACACGCGAGGCTCCTACTTACACAGACACCCGCCCCCCCACCCCCAACAGCTGTTTATGTGAAAGTAAAAGCCTCTTCTGAGTCTGTTGTAGCCCAGGCAGTTTAAAGAGTGGCCCAGTTCAGAGTACCATAATTAAATATTGCAAAAATATCAAAACAATATCTAGGTAAGAAACGTCCAAACATATAGAGAATTTTTCTAAGAGTTCACTTGAGCCAAACTGGCAAAATATGGCAGGGAGCAAGATCACAAAAACTCCCGAGGATTAAGGAGAGAACATATAGAAGATTGCATGAAGGTGGGAGAAAGTGAGGCAGGGTTGTGCAGGGATTGGTTAAACTCATGCTTTGGCGGGGGGCGGGGGGGGGACGCAGTCTGAAAGGGGGCTTTTCAAAGGCATGTTAACCTAGATGCACAGAAACAATGCACAGGGCTTGCTTAAGGCAAAGATAAGCCTTTTACTAAAGAAGTTCTATGCCTGGGACCTGACTACCCACCATGCACCGCCCAATTAGGAATTTATGATCAGATCACCCTGTGAGGTTACTTTCTATAGAAACCATTTTTCCATCTGCAACAGGAAAATTGTGCAGCACCCTATCCAGTTAAAATTATTTAAATATGGTGGCATGAGGTGTGATCATATCCATTCCACCAGTATTTATTGAACACCTAACATATGCCAGCATGGGGATACCATAATGTATAGAACTGGAACAGTCCCAGCCTTCATGCTGCTCCCAGCTGTGGAAACAAAAATGAGACTACCCTGCCACCACGTTAAGAGTGAGCATCAAGCCCCACAGGAAGAAAATAACAAGACACTTTCAGCCTTGACGTAAACAAAGTAGCAGAACTACTTTTACATCTGGTTTCCAAAATGAATAAAATCTTGAGCTTTTCCTGTAAATTAATGATTCCCTATTGAAAACCATTTCATCCCTGACTTTTGAGTGCAGAAATTTGAGAGTAAGTCACATTTGTAACCCTTTTGTATTCTGTCATATTTCTTATTCTGTGATCCAATCCTACTGAAGTTTGTACATCTTTGCAAGTAATCAAATCATCTTTTCTAAATGCTTTTGTCTCCTAGTCATTTTTCACATTAAGTGGGGGAGATAAACAGTAAAACAGAACATTATTTTATAAGAGCTGATGGACCATAAGGGAGACGGGGTAGGTAGCTCTTGGGTGAATTAATTAGCTGGATATTAGAAGTTAGGGCTAATTGATTACAACAAACAATTATTGGGTGCCAGTTATGTGCAAAGTACTATAGGGCAACCTTGGCTACAAGTTAAAATCACTCCAGGGCTATTAAAAATGTCAATGCCCTGGCTGCACCCCAAACCAATTAAGTCAGAACCTCTGGGGAGTGAGAACCAGGCAGCAGTATTTTTTTAAAGCTTTGCAGGTGATTCTAATGTGCAACCAAGAGGGAGAACCACTGCTACAAAGGATCCAATGTAAATAAGATAGCCTTCCACTGAATCATATACTTTACAAGAGTGGATTTTATATTTTGTCAATAATCATATTTCAGTAGAGGAGTTATATAAAAAATAGGATAATCTGCCCACCTGGAGTCTAAACCTGATAGGGAAGTAAATTAGGAATACAATAACTGCAATGAAAACAGACTAAGTGTTAAATCGGCTATACAGGCAGTGAGTGTTGTAAGAGCGCAAAGGAGCAAGAAATGTTTCCAGGTTTGAGGTGCAGTGGGTAGGTGTTGGTGATCAGGTTAGTTTTCTTAGGCTGCCATCTCCATCAGGGAAAGGACAGGGTCTGCACAGACCACGTCAGATTTTGGTAAACATGAATCCCCAGCTATTGGATGGAAGTCTGGGCGAGGAGGCAGAAGTGAGGAGGAAAGGCTTTCCAGGTAGAAATCCTGGAGATTTTAACCCATTTTCTTTTCAGTAATTGATAGAATATGAAGACCCATCAACCCAGGAAATAAATTGGATCTAAGAGACAGAAAACAGTATACCCAACAACTGGAGAATATGTTCTTTTCTAGCTCTCAGGGAACATTGACATAAACTGATCACGTTATGAGCCGTAAAGCAAATATCAATAAATTTCAAAGGACTGTGATCTTACGGAGCAAGTTCTTGGACCTAATTCAATTAAAGTAGAAATAATAACTAAAAAGATAACTAGAACATCCTCATAAGTTTGGAACTTAAGAAGCACTTTTAAGTGGCTCAAATGGAGGGACTTTCACAAGCAAGGCATATACGCAGGAAAGAATTAGACATACGAGAACAGAAATTTCCTCTAGCTTTCCTTTTCAGTATTTTTTTCTGATGTGAATAATACTCTAGAATACCCTAAGAATTCATTTTCATCTCTGCATGCTTGAGTGTCTTTGGTAAAGTCCTGTGTGAGCTTATCAAGACTGGGTCTTGTCACTGGGCTGCGCAATCTAGCCCTTTGCTGCTTCAAGCTTGGTCCAGTGGTAGCCACATCACCAGAGAGCTTGTTACCCACCCAAGACCTATTAAAACGGATCTGCATTGTACAGTAAGAATACACGTGAGCGATTCATGTGCCCATCAGTGTGGGAGAAGCTCTGATGGAGGTGCTGTAAGTGGGGAGGGCGGCAGATTGTCTCCATTTTCTCCTCAGCTCTTTCACAATTTGGTTTCTATTCTACCACTTCGCTGAAAATCACTCTTATCCTGGCCACCAGCTACCTCTTCATTGGTAAATCCAAAGCCCTTATCGTATTTGATCTGACAGTGGCCTTTTACACCATCGACCGTTCCTCTTTCTCGAAGGCCAAGGACTCTCCTCCTTTCCTCCTGCCTGCAGAGCTGCTCCTTCTCTGCCCACTCTGGTTTCTCTTGCCCCGCCAATGTTTGAGCTCCAGGGAGTCGGTGGCCCTTGGCCTTCTCCTCCCAGCCACTGCCTGGTCGGCTCCTCTGCCTCCTGAGGCTCTGGTGGCCATCTCTCTGATGGTGACCCCAAGACCGTATTCCTGGACACATCTGCTTGGATCAAACCACAGGCAACTGCTTATGGGTGAGTGAGAAAAAGTAGGTTTGCATTGCATGTATATGATTTATCCATATAAAACTGAACATTATTATTCAAGTAATATACATATGTGTGGAAAAACGTGTAGAGGATATGCAGCAAAAATGTTAATAGCATTTGTCTCTGAAAGGTGGAATTTCCAATAATTTTTCTTTTTCTTTCCTTTTTAAATGAGCAGCATCATCCTCACCAAAAGAGTAGGGCTATTAAAAGACAACCACTATGTTAATAAGTCCATTATCTTTCCTAAGCAGCAAACTTCTCAAACCACAATCCTTAGGAAGACAGTTCCATAGTTTTCCCAAGTCATTTATGCTTGCTTTTTTTCTTTTTGCGGGGAGACGGTATAACCTTAAAGATCCCAAACGGAACCAGCTAGCACTCTCAAATTAGAATCATTCAAGGAGTTTTTAATAATGACATTGTTTACAAATATGTGGGCAAGGTGTAAAGAAACTGTAAGGGATTGTGCAGTACCACTGGGACTCTGTGCCCTTCCGTAGTCTGGTGGGGGAGAGGGAATGCGTGGTTATGGAGATGGGCTGAGGGCTGTATGGAAAGGGCCCTCTGACCCGCAGCTCCGACTACAGCCCAGAGCAATTGGATCTGGAGGGGCCAAAGGAAGGTCTCTAAGGCACAGCAAAGGACCCTTTCCTCCTCTTCTCACATTTACAGAGAGGCTGGGAACTGCCAACCCTCCTGCCTGTTCTCTCCCCTGCAGCCAGAGTGATCTATCCGGAAGGAAATATCTTTACTCTCTTGATTAAACCGTTCCATCCATCTCAATGTTCTCAGGATAAAGCCGGGACTCCAGAGTTTAGCATATAGGAAACTTCATAATCTGGCTCCTTGGCTCATCTCATCTTTCAGCCCCTGCTCTCCTACCCTCCATACTCTAGCCAGGCAGAATTTCTTTCCTTTCACCTAAAGGAACATATTTCCTTTTGCCTCCAGGGATTTCCACATGCTGTTCCTGCTGCCCTGAGTGGTATCTCCTTCAAACTACTCCCACTCACCTCCCTTTTCTTCTCATCCTTTTCGGCACAGCCACCATCTCATCCTCCAAGAAGTCCTCCTGGAATTCTCCGAGGCTGCATTAGGGGGAAGGCACTGAGCCACAGGTGAGTTTTACCTTTCGGATTTGCCAAGCTAATAAGTCACCCTTCTTCCAAGGGTAATAGAGGAGTGGGGCAGAGATGTCAGAGTATCCCTCCTGTATTTTTCCCTCCCTGAAGAGCGGACTGGCCAGTCCCTTGAAATTCCAGCCTCCAAAACAGTGAACAATAGATTTCTGTTGCTGTAAACCACCCACTGTGTGGTATTTTGTTATAACAGCACAGATGGACTAAGCCAATAAGCATCTGTTTTTATCTGGTGTTTATTTACTTATTTATGGACAATCACCCCACTAGAACAGAAGCTCTATGAGGTCAGGGGCGGTGCCCATTTTTCTCCTAGTCATATCCCTGGCACCCAGCATGGTAGCTGGTACGTGGTGGGTACACAATAAATACTGTGGCACTGAACCTTGCGAATGTCTGTCTCAATCTCATCATACTTTGGACTGCATTGATAAATGTGAACTCACCCGAAGAAGTACCAGGAAAAAAAGTCTTTATGATGGTTTTTACCTTTGCCAGGGGGCTGAGTAGAGCTTCCCTACTAGACATAAACATCCAAGGGTTGATGGAGAACAAAGAGACTATCTGTTTGGTCCAGCTCTACACAGTGTGCTTGGCAGGACTGTCTCTGCTAATAATGCCCAGCTCTGAATTCTTCTCAAAATGCGTTTCAACAATTCTGAGGACTTAGGGGTCACAGTGGAGAGGAGGGAATTATGTCAAGAGCCAATCTGTATTTAGCCTATATCTTACATGTAGTCCTTGAACTAATTTGTCTCCTTTGTCAGAAAACCAAAGGCATTTGTTCATAGCTTTTGTAAGAAAGAACCAGCAGAGTATGTTTTGTTTGTAAGCACCAGGGTTAGTTTCCTTATAGACACTGGAAATATGTTGATGGAAGTTGTTTCACTGATTACTTTTATGAGTGTTAGTGATATAGAACAGATTTTATATTATGTAGGTGAAATTTCAATATAATGGAAATTTCATTATAATGGAATAAGATTTGTACATATGTTCTGTGGTGTAGTCAAAGCCCTATTTACAAAGAGCAAACAAACAAAAACCACAGATATTTAATGGAGACATTTGAGGTTGAATGAGACAACTTTTATTTAAAGCAATAATAACTCAGTCAGTCTTCACTGTGATGCTCTCCAAAAGGCAAAACATATTCCAAGGGCAGCTTTGAAGTCACTACTGGGAAGTGTGACAGATTCTGCAGTTTTGATCCGGTTTCTTGCTTACCATAGCAAGAATATTTTGCCTACAAACCCCCAACTTCCTTTTATATTAGAGGAACATGTGCCAGGGCACGTAGTTTCCCCAGAGAGGTGTCCTTTGTCTCCTTCCCAAGACAAAGCTAGGGACCTTGGGAGGAATACAGCTCTTAGAAGCTTGTGGAATTCAGATACCCATCACCACACTTCTAATCAACAAATTAATTGATTAGCTATTGGTGTTATTTAAACTGATGGCTTCAAACATTAAGCATTCATGGGAAAAGGAAGATGGGAGAGAGGGCTGACCGAAGTGACTGTGATCTTGGAGCACATCACCACGTCAGTGAGGAGTAGCTCCAGAGTGGAAACAGCTCCAAATTAGGAGTGGAGGCGGGGGGCGGTGGTTCTGATTCCGCCGGAGTACCACTTCCTCTAATGTCTCACCTTCCCACAGCAAAAATGAGGGAATTTGCCCCAGGTGTAGGAGATACGAGGATACAATGTGATTATGTATGCGCCAGTGTTTTGTTTTGTTTTTCTTTTAATCGATGTATAATTTGCACGACGTAAAATTCACTCTTCATATTGAAGTGCACATTTCTGCCAGCTTTGATAAAGACATATAGTCAAGCAACCTAGCACCACAATCAAGGTATGGAACAGTTCTATCACCCCCTAAAATTCTCCTGTGCCCCTTCCTAGTAAACACTTCCCACCATTCCCAGCCCCTGAAAGTGACCCCAGATCTCTTTTCTATGTCTGTAACTTAACCTGTTCCAGAATGTCACAGAAATGGCAGCATGCAGCATGTAGCCTTTTGGGTCTGGCTTCTCTTTCTTTGCATTTAGGACTTGTCTAAGTTGTTGCATCTGTTACCACCAGTCCATTTTCTTTTTATGGCTGAGAAGTGTTCCAGTGATGGACTCATTAGTTGTTTATCCATTCACTATTTGAAGGACATTCGGGTTGTTTCCAGTTTTTGACAGTTATAAATGTTGCTGCTGTAAACACTTGCATACAGGTTTTTGTTTGAATGTAAATTTTCATTTCTCTTGGAGTAAGTACCTCAGAGTGGGATTGCTGGGTCATATGGTAGGTATGTGTTTAACTTTATTAGAAACTACCAAACTGTTTTTCCAAGGTGGCTGTGCCATTTTTGCATCTCCACCAGCAATGTATGAGTGATGTGACAATATTTTGGAAAATATAAATTTCTACATGTCACTTACACAGGCAGGCAGAAAGCAATTTTCCCAGGATTGGGAAGGGCAACTTACAGACAATTTGATTTGCCCAGCTGGCCAACAGAAGCTGCAGAATTCAGCTGAACATGTTTACTGAATCTTGGGAGCAGTGCTGCAAAAAAATATTGTTTGTTTATAATCACAGTTAATAGCAGCAGACATTTAATGAGCGCTTTCCATGCCCCAGGCACTGGGCTTCTTGCTCTACATGGATCTTTACAACGACCCATCTTATTACCCCACCTTACAGGTGAGGACATTAGGCTCAGAGAGGGGAAATGACATGACAAAGGCAGCCTGGATCATAGGAGATCTATGAGGGAATAAAATCCAGGTGTGCTGGATTCCAGACACTGTACCCTCATAACTGCTCTCCTATGCTGACCTTGTAGCCACTAATAATTACTAGTTATTAACACTCTTCAGCTTGTACTTTCTGCTTTTCCTTGCACACAGAAACCAGGCCAACGTTGAGCAAGAATCAAGCTTTCTGCCAGGTAGCGCTGAGCCTTTCTGCCGCTGCTCTTTCAGTCCAAACCCACAGGGCTTCCCTGCCAGACTCAGCTCTCGGCTCTCAGCCTTACTGGCTGTCTCCGAATTATGCTGTGAAGTCACATATCATGTCTTTGGAGAATTTTCTGGGAAGAAAGCCTCTTACTGCTCTAACTGAATATGGGCAAGTCCGGTGGAATGGCCACTCCCTCCCAGTTTGGGAAGGTCAGGCTCAGAGTCTGCTGCCAAGGGATGGATTTGGTTCTTCCTCTCTAGCTCTTGTTTGGGTGTGAGTCCATCTCTACGTCCATATGGAAGGTCAAAGATGCAGAGTTTTAGGGGGGTCATGTCGTGCTTCAAGTGTTGGGTTTCTCAGAGTGCCTTGGAATCCCACGATCCACAGAGCTGTGATTTAGAGCTCAGAGACCCCAGAGTCCACACATTCTAACTCCTAGGACCCCCTGAATTAAATCACTGCTGGAGTTCTGACAATGACACTTACTGGCTGAGTAACGTTGGGCAAGGCGATTAACTTCTCTGTGCTTAAGTTTCTCTTCCCATAAAATAGGGACATGATTCTTACACACAGGGTGTTTTAAGGACTGAATGAACAATGATTAGGGCACAGTGCCAGGCACATTGTTAGTGCTCATAAATGATAACATAACATTAATACAACCCAGAGTAGTCAACCGACACTCCTAACACCAACGTTTTTCAGAGCACAGTTAGAGTTAGGCCATGTGGGACCTCGAATGGGACACCACTGCGACACAGAAGAAATTTGAGGTTGAGGACAGACTGACAAATTAATAAGCTTTGTGATCTTGAGCAATCATTTAATCTCCTGTCTCACTTTTCTTCTGTAATTACCTGTGAGAACGGTTTCTTATGGTTGTCACTCTAAGTTTTTAAAGTAAAAAAATAAAGAGAGCTGTTGGACCAGCCCTCCCCTTCAGAGTGCCGTGTCCTCCTTTATTTCTGTCTGTTTTCCCAGAAAGGTAAATTTCTTAGCAGAAGCAATGATGGTAGCCGTGGCACCGAGCATTTTTGCTGTGCCGGGCGCTGTGCTAAACCCTGCATCGTGTTACAGATGCCTCCCGATAGCCCGGTAAAGATGGAGAAACTGAAGTTGAGCAAGGTCAAGTAACTTGCCCGACATCACTTAGCTGGTAGGGGGTAGAACCAGAACCTGAACCCAAGTCTCTTTGATGTTGAAACGTGTGCTTTTCACCATGGCACTACTGCCTTGATTAGGAACGTAATAGAGAACTTTAGAATGGAAAGGAACCTTGGAGATGGCCTAGTCACGTGACACCAAACTACTCTTTTTAATCAACCTCAGCCTAGTTACTGCTCCCTCTATCAAATTACATAAACCCCATGCCTACTCCAGTCAGTAGAATAGTGAGTCGGAGAACCCTGGCATGCGAATTCCTTATGTGAATTGAGACGCTTATGTAGTCAGCACAGTCTGCAGTTGCCATGCACTTGACGGAGACAGGAGCTCGAGGCCCATCAGGTAATGAAGGGCAGTAGTTCCAGATGCTGGTTCCCGGGGGCTGTGAAGTGGACGGGTATCCAGAGCACTCAGGCACTCTTTCTATGGGCAAGTGTGAAAAACACTGCTGAAGCTGTCATAGAACTTTCAAGAACTCCAGCCCTCTCTTCAGTGGCCGATGCTGAACCCCGAGCTTCTGGCATTCCCTCTGGGTGTGCTGGGGATGGCAGTGCCCGGTGCAGCCTGTCTGCTGGCTGAAGACGATGCAGCCACCTCGACCCTCTTCCTTCCTGTCACTGCCAGTGGCTTGTGAGACCTTGGACACATCTCTCAAGGATCAGTTGAGCTGTTTAAGCTGTAAGCATATTGATTAAAATAAATAAATAGGAATGATAAAGTACAAACAATTGCAATTGTTCTGTATTATAGGGAGATCTTCTAGGTGACATTTCTCTCTTGCCTCCACCTATGTAGCACAACTACAGGCCAAATGCTGTGGCAATTCAAGGAGAATGAGAGGAAATTTGCTTTGAAATAGGAGGCGAAACTGACCTGGCTGGTTTGGTAACAGGTCCAAAGAACACAGTGTCCTCTGGACGCTGACAGCTGCTAGAATGAGTCTGTTCTTCTTGTTGGTCAGGCCGACCCTCTCTAACCAATTGACTCATGGCAAGCAGAGGTCAAAGCATTTATGGAAAGCCCACTCTATCCTTCACAGCAAGATGTACCGACATGGGAGATGAAGGAGATTTTTATGCACTGATAAACAATGGGATGATGTCCACAATGAAAAGTGACACGATGAAGCAGGTTATAAAACGACACAACGATACAGTATTGTAATGTAACATAATGTAACCTTTCTCACAGGTTCCTCTAATGTTAACATTTTACATAATCGTAATACAATGATAAAACCCAGGAAATTAATATTGATATTCATTTTAATTATAATATTGATATTAATATTAATTAATTCATAGATCTTACTCAGATTTCACCACATTCCTAATAATGGCCTTTGTCTGGTCCACGATTCCATGCTGCATATATCTGTCCTATCTCCTTAGTCTCCTTTATTCTAGAAAAAATTTCCTTAGACATCCTTCATCTTTAGTGATATTTACAAACCTTTATAAAATTAAAAATTCATCAGGGGAATTTTCTCTCTCTTCCTCCTTCCCTTCTTTCTGAAAAAGTTAGTGTAAAATCATTAACATGGGCCAAAGTATGCATCAGTGGGTTGGGTTGCCTGTCACAGATACACGGGGCGAGGCAGCGCCTATGAATGTAGGGCGGTGATGGGGTTGTCAGCATCTGAGTTGAGTGAGGGCAACACTGAGCCGAGTGTCCTCTATGACAGTGTAGGGGAGTGAGGGTGGGCCCAGAGCAAGTGAGGCGATAAGGGCATCTGTGCAGGGGTATGATGGTAGCAAGAGAAGATCCGTTACACACAAGGTCCCTGATCAAATAAATACGTTGAGAATAATGAAAGGTGTCTCCTAATCAGAGAGAGAAGTTATGATATGGAGAGGAAGATTACTAGATTTATGAATTCCACAATGTTTGGGTAAAATTGAAGGTAACTGTGCCCTGGCTGATGTGGCTCAGTTGGTTGGGTGTAGTCCCACAAAGCTAAAAATCGCTGGTTCGATTCCTGGTCAGGGCACAAAAAAACCAGTTTGAAGGGGCTCCCACTTGCCATATCCAGTACAATTTGAGCATCAAGAAAAATAAGGCTAGTTACAGATTATAACCCATATGATAAAATGGGAATCAATGAGTCTATGCTGAAATAAATAAATAAATAATAAATGGGGAGAGGAGAAAGCTTTTCTTTACCATGGAATGTCAATTAATAAATATAAAATGATGGAATTATAAAATCACTTTGGCAACCAAAATAATAATAATTCAACCAAGAACCATCAAGGGATACTAGATAAAGTGAATGAATGTTGAATGAGGAATGAATATTTGCATAGCTTCAAAGTACCTCCCAACAAATACTTGAGGAGTACAAAGGAAGGCTGACTTTACAGTGCAGAAACCTAGTGGACACCACCTAATCAAGTGATCAAGGTTAACATCACAAGCAATGGGGCATTGACATTGAGCACTTCTTGGCAGGATGCAGTGAGAAACCCCCAGCATCTATTCTGTGATAATCCTGATAAAGATGCATGACCTAAATCTAATCACAAAAAACATCAGACAAACCCCAAATAAGTCACTTTCTAGGAAACAACTACACTGGAATCTTCAAAAGTTTCAAGGCCATTAAAGATCAGGAATAACTGGGGAATTATTTCAGATTGAAGCAAATTAAAGAGATATGACAACTAAATGCCCTGCATGATCCTGGGTTGAATCCTTTTGCTATAAAGAATGATATTGGGAAAATTAGTGAAAGTGGAATGGAGTATGACAATTAGATGCTGGCTTTCAATTTTAATGGTTATATTATTGTAAAAAATAAATAATCAGGGAAAAGAAACAATTCATCCATCCAAGGCCTGCTGCTTCTCCGGTATTTTCTATCTTAATTGGCATTACCACCATCTACCCAGAAACTTCAGCTTGACACAAGGGAGTCATCCTTGACAACTTTTTTATCACCTAAAAGTCCATTTGGAACAGCCTAAATATCTATTAATTAACCAATAACCTTATGAAATATCTATGCCTTGGAATATTATATTCCTGTTCAGAGAAATAAAGTAGCTCTGTGTAGCAACATAAAAATAAAAGAAGAAAGATGTGAAATGTCATATGAAGTAAGGTCCCTTTCTAGTTCATCATTGTACATGCATAGACCAAGGTATGGTGAAGGGTATATTCCAAACTGTTAATGAATATTATCTCTTTGGGATGAAATTATGCATTGTCTTCTTTTCTCTACTGTTTGGACTTTGAAGAAGTGATACATCTGACAAAACACAATAAAAATATTTTACTTTTGATGAACTTTTATTATAAATGATGTGGCAGAAACTTACAAAGAAGATAGAAGCTATTCACTTTCAAAGAACTTCTGATTGAATAGAACAACGTAAGCATTATTTCTGTGTTATAGAATACTTATAAAATACTTATAAATAGAAGAAACACAGATTTATGAGTAAAGTGCGGCCATAAAAAATACAGTGTTTGAGGACACGAGAAGAAAGGAAGAAAAATTGATGCTGGATGAGCTGGAGAGACCAAACGAAGGGGGCCTAACTGGAAGGGTCCTGGCTGTGAGGTGGCTTTTGAAGAAGGGAGAGTCATGGGAGGCAAGGGGAAGGCTTTTTTCTGAGAGCTGAGCCAGACTGAACTCCTGGCTCAGAGAGCGGAGCCAGGTTGAGGTTGAGCTGACAGGGGGCGTCAGTTTCCCCCCGAGTTTTTGCCTTTCCTTTAATCTCCTTCAATTTTGATTCTTCTTGCCCTGATGTCCGGGAGCCTAGGGGTCAAATGCACCCCTATTTACTCCAGGGAAAGCATAAGTAAAACTCCTTTAATAGAGCTGAAGTTGTGAACATGAACGAAACTTATTTATGAAAAACCAAAGGAATATACAAATAAAATAATGCCTGATAATTAACAAAAAAGATTAAGTCGCCCATGTCTAGATTTGTTATTTTTAAAAATTCTGTGAAAATATCTAAGACCTGTTCATAGCACTAAGTTTTCCTGCTCTTCCTGAAGACCTAGCATAGCTTTGCAGGCATCAGGTGCGACTCCCTACCCTCCCAGTTCTTCTGCCTGCCTCTTAGCTATGTGGTATTTGGGTGCCATCTTGTTTCCTGGTCCAGGGAACCTGGCCCAACAAATATATCTTGCTCCACGTAAGGACAAACTCTAGCTTCATTAAAACTCAACCTTCTAGAACCTCTAGAGGCCTCTCATTTTCTTCTAGACAGGGGTGTCCAAACTTTTGGCATCCCTAGGTCATACTGGAAGAAGAAGAGTTGTCTTGGGCCACACATTAAAGACACAAACACTAATGAAAGCTAATGAGCAAAAAAAAAAAAAAGGTTTTAAATAAATTTACAATGTTGTGTTGCACCGCATTCATAGCCAACCTGGGCTGCATGTGGCCCGCAGGCCAAGGTTTGGACACCCCAGCTAGTACAAGTTAGTGTAAGGGCACCCCTGGTTCACAGTAGAGCTGCCAGGTAATACTGATGGACGTCTTTAAGTCCTTCCTACTTAGGTCTTTGGCTCTATCCACTTTAGAAGCAGTCTGTGATGATTCGGTCAAATAAGTCTCTATACACGAGGAAGGGTCTTGTAAAAATTTGCCTGTTATAGTCTCGCAACATGATAATAACCACATAGTAAGCATTCCATTCATACAGTTGAATTAGTACATTTATAGTATTGAGGAAGGTCACCCTCATTTACTAAGTGAGGTGGTAAAATCTTGCCTGCAGGGTACACGTTGAGTAAGCCTGAGAGTAGCTTTGTCTGTAAGCTGGTGAAAACTTGAAGATATTCTTTGAAGTTCTTCTCTCAACTAGGTGGTTTAAAGAACTAAAAAACAGCCCTAACTGGTGTGGCTCAGTGGGTTGAGTGTCATCCTGCAAACTGAAAGGTCACTAGTTTAGTTCCCAGTCAGGGCACATGCCTGGGTTGTGGGCCAGGTCCCCGGTTGGCGTGTGTGCGAGAGGCACCCAATCAATGATTCTCTCGCACATGGATGTTTCTCTCCCTCCCTCTCTCCTTCTCTTCTCCTCTCTCTAAAAGTAAATAAATAAAGATTTAAAAAGAGATTTAAAAAAGAACCGTGTCTCTATCACCTTAATTAATTATTTTTAAAAACCAGTTGTGCTTGTGTCCAACTCAACATAGGGATATCTGTAAAACCCAATTCAAAATGTAATTTAAACTTATTTCGTTAAAATAATTACTGTTATAATAGTTTCTGGGGATAATTCAATATGTACTGGAATTGAGGGTGATTTTTATGTAGATTTCTCTAAGATAAGTGTCTACATCACATGTAATCTCAGCTCTGTGACTTTGTTCAGCTCTGTGATTCTGACATTATAAGTCTTTGAGCTTCTGTATTGAAAGACTCTTTGGAAACCCCCTATGGGACCTGAGATCTCTATGCAGTCATTTCTTGGTAGTATAAAGCCTTTGTTATAAAGGTTTTTCTCTGGCTATACAATTATCTTTGCCTGTTGTCCTTGTCACTGTTTGGAGGAGAGTTTTTAGAGCAGATGCGTTGGGTTTTACTTGAGAGGTTAAATTAGAGTTTTAAATGGCATTTGATGAAGATGAAAGTAGAAGAAGAGAATGAGCTCTGAAAAGTTTTGCTTGACTACTACTAGGATCAGGTGCATGCTTAGGGATATCGGTTCATTTTATTTCTACCATTTAGCCAACCACACCAATCGTCACATAAGCAAGTGAAGCCTGGTACCCTCCTGGCATCAGCACAGACGGCTGAAGAAGCAGCTCCGGGATGCTTGTACCCATATCCTGAGTTTCTTAGGAAGAGACATTCTCAGAACGGGCTTCCTATGAGGGGCAGAGGGTTTTTAAGGCCCATTTTGAGGACAAGAAGAAAAAAGGAAAGATTTTCTTTCTTTCTTTTTAAAAAAAAATTTATTTACTTATTTTTAGAGAGGGAAAGGGAGGGAGAAAGAGAGGAAGAGAAACATCAATGTGTGGTTGCCTTTCAAGCACCCCCTACTGGGGACCTGGCCTGTAACTCAGGCATGTGCCCTGACTGGGAATTCAGCCAGCAACCCCTTGGTTCATAGGCCAGTGCTCAAGCCACTCAGCCACACCAGCCAGGGTATGGATAGATTTTCACAGTGACCGGCTGAAAAGGTGAAAGTAGGGGTCAAATCCTCCATGTTCTAGAATGACTCCTGGCTCCCTTTGTAGTTAAGACATTCAAATCTCCCTGGGCCTGTCTTTTAAGATGGCAGTGCAGAGGTAGGTGAGGGTCCGATAGCGACTCTGGTAGACCTCCATAGCCCAGATGTCTTCAGGTTTCAGTGCAAACCTCTCCTTCCCATGCACAGAGCCTTTGACCATGCCGAGCCCCCAGTAGCCACCGCCACATCCCAGGAGCATCTGCCTGATGAGATGCCGGGCCCGGCGCACAGGAGGAGTCAGGGAGCTTCCCAGGTTGGGATGCACAGGCAGCCTCAGCCAGTGTTTATTCTGCTCAGGTTACCTACTGCTTGGAGGTAAGCGCTGGCAGTTTCTGGGACCAGAGTCTCATCGTCTGGGGCCAGAATGAAAGAGGGAGTATGGGGAAGGCAGCTGAGGGATGGGACGAGGTCAGTTCGGGCAAGCGGCTTTGCGTCCCGGCTGGCTGGGTGGCCCTCCCCAACTCTCCCAGAGAAAGGGAGCCAGGCCTGCTCCAGGCTCAGAGCGAACCATTGGCTGGTAGAGACACACTTCTAACTGGCCTGACTTTTCCTCTCTTAAGACAGGGAAATCTTGGGAAACCCAGGTGTGAATCAGTAGCCAGTGAGGATGTAGTCAGTATAGGACCCTCAGAACTTCCTGCTGGACGAGTAGGGCCTGGATGAGGGTGGGCTAGTGAGGTGCTTCAGGCATTGAGTTTAAGGAGTTGCTCCCTCTTAGGGTCAGACAAGCGCCCTGCCCCCGGAGTTCCAGCCCCTCTTCCCAGCACGGGGCTGAGAAGGCAGGAGAATGTTTCTCAGGCTTAAGCTTTACTGCCATCCTGAGGCCACTGGCCAAGCTTGGCCTGACAGCTGGTCCAGACCCACTGCTCCCTTCTCCTTCCTCCCTGGCCGGATTCCCTTCCATCTTCCCTCTCTCCCATGAATGTCAAAACCTTAGCTAGTGTTTTCCTTAAGAGTTTTGAGACACTTTAGGATAACAAGGACTGTAAGAGGAAGCCCTGCCTGGCTCCCTCTCTGTGCCGTCATGACAGCGAACCTGTCTCCAGACCTCCTGGGCTTATCAGACCTTTGATCCGTTCTCCCTTCCAGAAGTAACACGGCAGATGCCCGTTTAGATTCCCTCAGCAGGCTTGTTATTCTGAGCGATTTACCCCCGTTTCCTCCAGGGTGGTCAGCAGGTTCTCCAGGGACAGAAAAAGGAAAATGCTTTGAGCTCCCAGCCAACAGGTGCTTTCCACATGTATCTTCCTTTCAAGCTAAAAAAAAGAAAACAAAAAAGTCCAGGCTGCTTCCCAGCTGCAGGGAGAAGCCTGGCCTCCCACCTCTGTTTCTAGATCAACAATGACCTCCCCCGGAGAAAGCAGGACTTTTCCTTGCCTTTGAGCTCATGCAGGTTATGATTGAGTTTTTATTCCTCCTAGAGAAAACGTGGGTTCTTTCAACCAGTTCAGTCAACTTGGGGACTAATGGTTTAGCTTTAATGTTTTCACCACTAGAAATAGACACAGGTTTTTGCAAAGCAAAGATGAATTGATTTACTTCTTAGGTGTAAGAGAGAGAAGAGCAAACGGAACACTCTGCTCCCCAGAAGTGACATGCGGAAGAGAGGGATGCAACCTGGGAACTAGCCCAGCCCTCACATTTGCAGGGCCTGGGGCAAGAGAACAAATGGAGGCTTGCGTCTTTAAAAGCTACATGTCAAGTCAGCAAAATACTTAATAAAATAAGTTGTGTCCTCCTACCCTAACAAGTATGCTATTAAAACGACTTCGAAGGTCAGGTTCGGAGGGAGAATTCTTGGACTTCTCAGGGTTCTGCACAGGGATACAGCAGCCCAGGGAATGGCTGCCCAGCCCCTACCCACCCCATTCTCTTCCCATCCTGGCATTACTCTGCATTGTGAGGGACCTGTGCATAGCAGTGTAGACACCCCAGTCTGCATGTCCAAGCTCCATCCCTGCGTCACCCTTTGGCCACCCCTTGGGTTTTGGGAACATTTGCTTATGTGGAGGTCTGTATTTAGGAGGACAGACTCAGAAAAGGGGACAATGCAGGCCCTGGAAGTGGCCTCGGGCTGTTTGGGCAAGAAATGCTGGGAATGTTTTCTAGAGGAGGGGGCTGGGACTTGGGTATACAGTGAGCATATCACTTTGGCCCTGAGAGAGGGCAGAGACCAGTGGAAGGCCAGAGAAGGGACTTTTAGAGCATGGGACCCAAGGAAGCAGTGCCTCTTGCCCAGGTGTAAGGTCAATACTGCTAGGAACAAACAGCCCCCCTTCTAGGACCTTCTTCTTCTATGAAGACACAGTCTTCTCCAAGTCCTTGTCCTCACATGCGCTGTGTCCACCAGGGAAAAAGCCAGTAGGGAAGCACTGGGACAGAGTCCAATACCATACGGACACCAGTCTACAAAGAATTCAGTAACCAACTTCACATCAGCTCCCAGGTCTCCAGTAATCACTAATGACCAGTACATTGGATTGGAGCCACTACCCCAGTGGAAACGTGAGCATTCCCAGCTTCTATGGGACCCAGCCAAATGCCTTGTATGGAACGGAGGCAGAGGGAATGTTGTTAATTGTGTCTGGGCCTGCCAGGCTAGTTTGTCATCTTCAGGCCATTTCACTCTCTTGATAGGAAGCAAAAGCAAGACATGGTGATGACACCACTGCCCTCTCCCCTCAGCTCATCTCCCCTCACATACCTGTTTAAGATGCTCCTGCTAGTCTATAAAGAAGACAAAGAGGACTTAGGTACTTTCTGAATGCCAACTCCAACCTGTCCTACATGAGACTTCCTGACTTTTCCTAGATAACCCTCAGCCTCTTTAACCAAGCAGGCCTGTGTTCATCTAGCGCCTTTGTTTTATAGGCTGTTTTATGACTGGAAATAACTTGCTTATCGTAAATCTCTCCTGTGGGATTTACAGAGGTGTCGTCAGTTCTATTTTTCTGGCTCTTTCACACATTTATTTAACTTTATTCATTACTCCATAAGAACATTTTGAATTTTAAGTCATAATTATGTAAGAAAGAAATATTGTCCCACAGACACAGCCCTTACTGTATTGATTAAGCATTTCTTAATTTAAAAGATGGGGTTTCTCCCCCTTGGTAGATCTCCAGCTTTTTAAATATGCTTTCTCTACGAAGCCCTAGACTAGTTCTTAAGAGTGGTGTCTTTGAGTCTGTGGGCTTCCAAGGATGCAAAATGCTTTCTCCAAGCAATAAAGTGATGTTTATCATTGCTCCGTAGTTTTATAATCTATCTTCTGTGCGAAGGAGGGACAAAAATACATTCTGATTTTTCTGAATTGCTAACTCTCAGGTTGGTCCTTAACTTCCATATCTGCCTTTGATCCCAGGGGGTTGAAGGACACTCTCAACCATTCTCTTGGCATTTGTTGTATATGTGTGTGTAAAATATACAAAATGTTTAATTTACGATTTGAAGCATTTTAAAGCATGTAAGTCAGTGGGACAGCGTTATGTAACCATCACCTCTATTTCTAGCACTTTTTCATCACCCCAGCAGAAACTCCATCCCCGTTAAGCAGCAGTCTCCTGTTTCCAGGCATGTTGGTCCTGAGCTTGCACAGCATTTAAGTGGATACACTTTAGAGCCGAGGAACTTGAGTTGGCGTAGTTGGCTCTACCCTTTACAGCTCTGGGACGCTGAACGGTTTGCCTGATCTCTTTAAGTCTTGGTTTACTCATCTGCAAAACAGAGCTAGTAAGAATCAGAATAACGACCCTTACAGAGGTTTTATGTGCATGTAATAGCACATGCAAAGGAACATCATCAGCTCTCAGTGAGCACTTTGACTCTGCCTTGTTGTCAATATCTCATCGCATCAGGGTTCTCTGCTCTCATCCTCCAAATTCCTAGATCTTCATGGTCACCTGGTTTAGACTTGGCTCCCTCTTCTCCCTTTTAGCGAGAGCTAGGAAGAGATTCGGGTATTTCTTAATCTTCACAATAATAACAAATATTTGTCAAGTGCTTCCAGAAGAAGAAACCAAACACAGAGATGGATGCCAAGCAAGATGAAGGTCTCCCAGCTTGCAGGTGAGAGGCAGGATTTGAATTCAGAGTCTGGCATCAGGGCCCACGTTCTCAACCACTAAAACACAAGGCCTCGATATGACAATACGCATCTGGTGATGATGGTGGCTGAAGTGGAACTTGGATAGGGAAATTTAAGTTAACCCAGACAGTCAGTGGCACCACCAAAGCAAAAGGCTATGTCTTCAGACTTGCCACCCAGTGCCCCAGCCACTGGCACTGGCTGAGCTGCAGTGCGATTTATTCTAAGAGTGCTATGTCAACAGCAATCAAGGAGTCAGATAATCAACTTTCCTTTCCTTAGGGTGAGGTCTGAGGTCTTTAGGAAGCTTTTGGACATGAACAGTACTAATGGCTTCCCTCCTCGAGTATTGCTTTGATGGCTTCCCTCATATATCTTCCCATAGATCAGCCAAACCACATACTTAGAGTCACCTAAAGGTGAGTGTCACTAGGCACCCACACACCCACTGCCACCATCCCGGTTCTCAGTCCCCCGATATATCCACCTTTAAGACTTTATTGCCGAATGTGGGTGGTTGAGGAGAGACCACCCTCTCATTTAAGGCTAGATTCACATTTTCACGTTCGTTTCTTAACAGTGTTTCGTTAGTGTCCCTCATTTGGAACAGAAGGCTTTGTTCCTTGTCCTCTAGGAATTGATGGAGGTTCTCAATCTTACAGGTGACTTTCTGTCCTCCAATTTCTATTTGTTTCTAAACTAGATAGAGATAAGTAGTCACATGAGCACTAAAGCAATCACATGTATCTTCCCTTTTCACCATTGCCCACAGACGCTGCCCTATAATTTCCCCTTTGTTTGGTCCTATTCCCATCACATGCCCCCTCTAAGGGAATTAAAAAAAGAGTGGCAAGGCATAAACATACCTAAGACTCTGAAGTGTATGTCAAGCAATGTGATTTCAAACTGAGTTTTTGCAATTCTGAGGATATTTCCAGCTATCTTAGGGCTAATCTTAATTATGAACATCTCAGAAAGTTAATTTTAATTCATGCCAGTTCAAAAACTAGATCTACCCATGTGTTCCTAACAGGAGAATGGGATGTGTCATGAAGTCAAGGACATGTGCCTGTGGGTATAATTATGAAAGACCAGGAGTGAGTGAGTGGCGCCGTAAAGCATGTGAACGCCTGCTCTGTGGCTCTGTTCCTCGGCTCTAGCGGTGGGCTCTCGGGGAGCGTATCCACTTTAAGGACGCACGAATGGGAAGAGTTCAAAGAACATGACTAATAGCGCTGTGTCCAGACTCCAGCCCCGACAAGTAACGGAATGACTCCAGTATGGAGACTGAAGAGGGAATATAAAAGGCGGAAGGCGGGCATCATGGAGAGCTAATCTGCTTGAACCCAGAGGGTGTGTGCTGAGAATAGCAGCAGACATGAGATAATTATTTACCACCAAGAGCTGAAGTATCAGGAGCTGAAACCATCTGAACCCCAAGAGGTTATGATGCCTTTTTAAAAATTAGCCCCAATATAAAATGATCAATTAGAAAAAATTCAGAATAGATAACCGTTAAGGTAGGGAAACCATCTCCAGCTTGGGTCTTGTTACAAGTAACATTTTTTCTTGGTCATCTTCTAAGTCAGTGATGGGCAAACCACTGCCTGCTAGCCGAGGACTACCCCACTGCCTGTTTTTGTTTGGCCTTTGAGTTAAGAATGGTTTTTAAATTGTAAAAAAAAATCAAAAGAAAGTCTTATAACATGTGAAAATGATAAGAAGTTCACATTTCAGTGCCTATAAATAAAGTTTTATTGGCACCCAGCCATACCCATTCGTTTTTTGCATTGTCTATGGTTGCTTTCGAACTACAAGAGCAGAGGTGAGTAGTTGCACGGAGACCATATGGTCTTCAAAGCCTAAAATACTTACTCGTGGTCCTTTTTAGAAAAAGTTTTTACTGATCTAAGGCAATTCTTGCAAAGTGGGTAGTTAGTATCTGTTCCTTGAAAAGCAGGTTCTGTTGACATATAAATTAGGAAATGCTATTTTGAATAAAATCAAACCAACCTCCTTAATAAGCTAATGCAACATGGAAATCTACAAAACAGAGTAGGGGAGGGAGGAAACAGAGTATTTGGTGTTCCCCAAGAAAGAAAAGAATCCTTTTCTTTCTTTCTCTCTTTCAATGGGCACGTCTGTGGGACTGATGTCCCAGGGAACAGGACTTCTTGGTAAATAACTGCTGAAAAATAATTGGTGATTTATGTATACTCAAGGGGGAGGAGGAAAAACCCTGCTACTTAAAAAACTGGTAGTAGAATTTCTCAGAGGGAAATCTGTGTTTTTGTTTCACAAAACACGTCAGAAGGTCATGTGGTCATGAAAAGCTAAGGTTCCAGGAACTCGATTTGGAAGACGGAAAATGGAAACCAAGAGAGCGTCAAGCAATACTGAGTGATGCAGTGAGGGCAATTTGGAACCTGGGGCTAGCCCAGAAGGACGGACTGAGAGGTGAACAGGACAGGAAAAGTGGGCGATGAGAAGGGTACACAGGAGCTTGAAAAGAATGGAAGAAACCTGGTGGGTCAGGCTGGCCAGTGATAAACTCCCTGCAGCAGAGAGGGCTGCAAATCAGAACGATGACGGCCAGCACTGGCTAGATAATTTGTGGAACCCGCTGCAAAACGAAAATGTTCAAATGCAGCAAAAAGGTGCTGTTAGAGGTACTAAGATATGAAACTTTCTCCTTCAACTGCAGTCTCTCTCCCTCAATCTGTCACGCTGTTTTTAATTTTCTATTGGATGTCGTGCTTCCTCGGGCATACGGAATCCAGGAGCACGGAGCCTTCCAGGCACTGGGATTCCTGTGCTGTGACTCAGGCGCCCGTGCATGTCACCCACTGGCAGCAGGCTGCCCCTCTCACCCGCCTCTGCACAGAGATGCTCTGCTCCAGGGGGGTGGGTGGGGGCTGCGGAAGTCAGACCAGGCATCTCCCCTTCCCTTATACACCCCCCAAACCATGGTGGACTGGGGAAAGGCAGGGGGTGGAGGGTAGGTCATTGGGTAAAGGTGGGGAGGGACTGGGGCACCAGGCAGACAAGGGAGGTAGTCCGATGGGAGTGGGGGGTCTAGCCAGGAAGACAGGGAGTTGGTATGAGTCAGCCCTGAGTGTGAATAGAAGCTCTAAGCCCCTGGCACATGCGCCATTGACCAATCAGACTTCACTTACAAACACAAATTCAAAGGTAAACTTGTTAAGCATTTCAAGATGATCACAGAGCATGAAACTGCAAATTCAGAACCTTTCTGAGCACAGGGCCTTGTGAGAATGCATTAGCTGCACACCCATGAAACCAACTGTGGCGATACCCAATCACTTTGACTTTTTTAAAAGAAATTATTCCTACACCTTTATTTCTACACCCTTGGTAAAAAAAAACAACAAAAAACTACTGCACGAACAGCCCTGTGTTGGGCCAGCAGTTGCCTTGGCAAATTAAAAGCAAAAGGGACTGATTTCCCTCTTTGGGTCCATGCCAGCTGAGGAAACAAAACAGTAGTAAACAGGCAAGGCTAGGAGACTCAGATTTCAGCATAAACAAGAAACGGGCGAGAGGTGGCCGTGAGAACACAGTCCCACTGGGAGTGCGCAGACATTTTGGGTTTCCAACCATGCAAGTGACCGGAGCCAGCTGGACGACTTGGAGAAAGCCAGATGGCCAGCACTTGGGTTTCCCATAGTGTGACTTATGCTTATGGGGAACATGTTAAAAATATGTAAAAATCATCTGAGGATATTTAGTAGTCTATTTTTACTGTATGCATTTTTTTCTATGCTAAATGTGGTCTTGTGCTCCTTTAATTTGTCACTGTTAATCACTAGTGACAGGAATTGGCAGAGGGAGATGGAAATAAATCTTAGCTTAACTTCTGGTTCCTACTTTATGCCTCAGTTTCCATGTGACTTGAGGGAGAAGCTAACCATATGCCAAGAGTCACCCTCACCAAATAAAGACTATACAATGCATCTTTTACAAAAAAAAAATTTTTTTTTTTCTAAGACAAGGGGGAAGTAGAATCACATCTGTGAAGCCAGCCTGGCTTTGATCAGCATAGATTGATGGAGAACCTGGGGAGAAGGGCAGTGACCATGTTTAGCTTGCCTGCTCAGGCCGAAGGCGTTGAATAAATAAAAAATAACTGATGTAAACCACTGTTTACTGAACACTGTCCAGCGTCAGGCATCCTGCCCAGTCATTCTTATGCATTATCTCACGTAATTGCCACACTGATCATATAAGGTGAATTATCTCCTATTTTACAGAGGAGAAAATGGAAGCTCAAAGAAGTTATACTTGTTTATGGCCACACAGCCAGTGAGTGCCAGAGTCCTGAACAAGCCCAGGTCTGTCTGCTTGCCAAGCCCGACCTCTTCAGTCATGTCTAAGAAAGTGAGCTTATCCTGGCTTTTGAGAAGAGAGGAACCCCTTGTTACCTCTAAGTATCCACGTCCAGAAGGCCCTGAAGCTGCTTAGAAATTCTGTTAACAGTAGTAACCGAAGACAAATCACTTTTCCAAACACCAAACATAAAAGTGTCTAATATTTTTTTTTGATCTGAAGTGTTTTTTCTCAAAGATCGAGGACTAAGATCATGTCTCTAATGCATCATTATATCCTCTGTGTCTTACACATAGCATTTATTCACTAAACGCTAAAGAGTGTAATGCTTGGAGGAGAACCTTAAGATTGTTGTTCATCTTCTTGAAGCTTTTGGTAAATAACATGATATACAGCTGTTTTAGGACATAAGAACTGCTAAGGAAATATTTGGCTACAATTTGTTATTGAGTCAATCTGTGATCTAAAATAAAATGGTATTACAGTGAGATATCGCCTCATACCTGTCAGAATGGCTGTCATCAATAAATCAGCAAAGAACAAGTATTGGTGAGAATATGGAGAAAATGGAGCCCTTATACACTGTTAATGAGAATGCAGATTGGTACAGTCACTATGGAAAATAGTATGGAGTTTCCTCCCAAAACTAAAAATGGAACTGCCTTATGACCTAGCAGTTCCACTTCTCGGTATATATTCTGAAGAAATCCAAAACAGTAATTTGAAAGAATATATGCACCTCCTGTATGCACTGTAGCATTATTTACAATAGCCACGATGTGGAAGCAACCCAAGTGCTCATCAGTAGACAAGTAGATAAAAAAGTGGTACATCAGTGGAATATTACTTGGTCATAAAAAGAATGAGATTTTACCATTTGCGACAGCATGGTTGGAACTAGAGGGTATTATGCAAAGTGAAATAAGACAGAGAAAGACAAATATCAAGTGATTTTACTTATATGTGGAATCTAAAGAGTAAAATAAACAAAGAAAATAGAAACAGATTCATAGATACAGAGATCAGACTGATGGTTGCCTGAGGAGAAGGGGTTGGAGGGTTGGAAGGTTGGGTGAGAAAGGTGAAGGGATTAAGAAGTACAAATTGGTAATCATGAAATAGTCATGTGGATGTAAAGTACAGCACAGGAAATGTAGTCAATAATATTGTAATAACTATGCATGATGCCAGGTGGGTACTTAAAATATTGGGGTGACCACTTTGTAAAGTATATGATTGTGTAACCACTATGCTGTACACCTGAAACTAATACAAAATAATATTTTTAAAGACATTATAAAATAAAATGGTATTTAAATAAAAGTGATTCGAAATGAAAGAGTAAACGTTTTTTAAAATTATCCAGCTCACCCTCTTTATTATATAACAAAGTAACAGCTCTGGAGGGGACAAATGTCTGGTCCAAGTCTCCTACCCAAGTCTCAGCAGCTGACTCACCTACTGCTTCACGGAAGTTACAGAAGCCATTCAGGTTCAGTCTAGAAATTTGGGATTTATCCCTCCTTCAATCTCCACGTGAACCTGTCACCAGGTTCTATCACCTAAGTGTCGCTTGAATCTGTCCCTTTCGTCCCTTTCCCTCTGACACTGCCTATTTTCACACAGTACGAATTTCTCATTTGCATTAATCCCTGTGATCCAGTGCAGCCTGCACACTTGATGTTTCTAAAATGAAAAGGTTGTGCTGCCCCTCTTCTGCTTAAAATCCCCTGAGGCTACTGAGAGTCTAGAGTAGCTTGCCCAAAGCAACTTTCTGTGGTAACGGCAGTGTCTAATATGACAGCCATGAGTCCTTCGGCTGTTGAGCACTTGAAATGTGGCTGGTGAGACTTTGGAATGGAGTTTTTAATTTTACTTAATTTAACTTAATTAAAATACCTGTATGTGGCTGATGACTACTGTTTTGGACAGTGCAGGTCTGGGATGACATGCAAATTACTTAGCATGGCCCACAGGGCCCTTCGTTTTGCCCTTTGCCCCTTTATTATCCTCACTTTCTATAGCTCACTGCTCCACGCTCTGGGCTCCAACAGACTGCTTGCTTTTTTCCAGATGCGCACACACTGCGTTCTTTTGGCTTGCTTTTTCTCCCAGAATACCCTATCCTGCTTCATTACCCTAACAAAATTTCTACTCAGTTTTCCAGACTCAGTTGAAATACCTTTTCCTCTGTGAGGTCTTTCTGTACTCCCTCAGGATGAATTCATTTTCTTCCTCTGGGCTTCCACCAGGGCCACTGCACAACTCCAGGGGGAACCATTTATACTGGAGTCCATGCGAATGACACCTTCTGGATTTGTGCAGTTTCCAGGATATGTAGCCCTCATGGCAATCAAAGTCCAAACTTCCTTTTTATATATGTTGCTATTTTGATATAACACTCTTATACAGTTCATTCATGAGGCACCAGGCTTGGCTTGCATATAACTTTCGTCTTCTGTTTCTATGTCTTACTCTTGTTCCACTCTGTGCCAATGTAGGGAGTGATATTGTATTCCTAAGGCCTGGCTTAGTGCCCAACGCATAGTAGAAACTCAAATTTCAGTTATCACCATGTATTAAATGTGAGTAATTACAAAATGTACAAAGTTTGCTGCCAGCTCTTCAGTCCACGAACCACTATGTAAACAATGGTTGACATCATGACCAGTGACCAGTTATGGCACTTGTTTTAAGTCTGCTGGTTATCGGTCACTGGGCTTTGTTATTTATGCACAAACAGCAAAGCACCTGGTTGTGTTCCTCTCGCCTCCCAATGATAAACCCATATGATGTTCGCAGAAATGGTTATTCAAAAGAGGGCACTGGCCAACGAAGATGAAAGTTCAGTAAAGAAATGAAAAGTGATAACACCAGAAGTGAAATTGGATGTGATTAGAAGATTGGAAAATGGCAACAGCAAAGCAGAGAAAGATAGGATGAGATCAAAACCTGCATGAAGCTACAGTACAAATCGTATTGAAAACGTCCGATGACTATAAAAGCAAGCTAGAGTCACTTTGACATCTTTTAGTTTAAGTTGCACCAGGAGCGGAAAGCTGCTTCTCGTCGAAGGGGAACGGTTACTTCTGATTTGGATTACATGCAGCATGGCAGCATCTTTTACTCCACTGTGCAAATAACTGCAAGATTTGAATCTCATATAAATGGAATTAAAGAAAAAAATGCTGGCCATGGGAATGTTGACACTGCCACCTTTAGAGAGAATCTAGAGATGAGGTTAGAGGAACTTAGTGAAGGTGGACTTGGTATAAATGAGGAAAATGGCTGTGACAAAAATGAGGAAGATGTCCCAAAGAAAGTGACATCAACAACAACAAAAAAAAGACATTAAAGGAACTCAGAGATATTTCACAACATTGAAAGTCCAGTGGAAAAAATGTTGGAAAGATCCAAAACAGTAGGAAAATTCACTAGGGCATGTAAATGGTGCTCACTCTGAGTTGTAAATTATATAATTATATAATGAGGAAAAGAAGCAAGCACTATGTAAACTACTCTTGATAAGGTTTTTGTGCAAAGAAATAGAACATATTAATTCTCAACATTTCTAATGTTTTAATGTTCTAATGTAAATATTAGAGCTACTATTTAAAAAAAAATCTCTACATTTATAACTGACGGAGGTTTTTCATGTTTTGACAAAAAATTTAAAGGTCACGGAACAATCATGATTTTTCCAGTTTACTCTTTAGGTCACTTTGAACAGTTTCAGCTTGCGCAGTCATTTTTATGGTCCTGCACTGCTGTGCAAAGTGGGGATTGCCTGCACATTCTCGTGAGACAGTACATATCGGACTCTTGTTTTAAATTGTGGTAAAATATAGATAACATAACATAACATGTACTATTTTAACCATTTTAAGGCACACTCATAAAAAAGATTTTATTTTATTTTTAGAGAGGGGAAGGGAGTGAGAGAGGGAAACATGGATGTGTAGGTGCTTCTCGAGTGCCCCCTACTGGGGACCTGGCCTGTAACTCAGGCTTGTGCCCTGACTGGGAATCGAACTGGCGACCCTTTGGTTTTCAGGACAGCACTCAATCCACTGAGCCACACCAGCCAGGGCTTAAGTACACAATTTAATGACATTACATTTCCAATGTTGTGTAACCATCACCACTGTTCATCTCCAGAACTTTTTCATTATACCAAACTGAAATTCTATGCCCATTAAACACAACTCCCCATTGCCCTCTTCCTCCCACACCCCAGATTCTGGCAACTACCTTTCTCCTTTCTGTCTCTATGGATTTGTCTACTCTAGGTACCTCATAAAGTGGTAACATACACTATTTGTTCTTTTGTGTCTGGCTTATTTCACTTAGTATAATGTCCCCAAGTTTCATCCATGTTATAGCCTGTGTCAAGATATCATTCCTTTTTAAGGACAAATAATATTCTATTGTACATATATGTCATATTTTGTTTATCCATTCATCTGCTGATGGACACCTGGGTCACCTCCACCTTTTGGCTGTGTTCCTGTATTGTGAACACTGTTGCTACAAACCTGGGTGTCCTACAAGAGACTTTTCAGAGTAGTTATCTCTTGAAAGTGGTCCCAGAACTCAGAGAGTGCTCTTCATTTTAGATCCTTCTGTACTATTTAATTTTTAAAAATTATAAGTACACAGCATTTTAAAAATAAGCATATAATAACATATCATATTGGAGAGTTTGGAAAATCCGACCAGTTACGATTGGGTTAAATGTGGATAATATGTGTGAGGGCACCAAACTTGGAGCTGGAGGATAGAAGGCACATGATGCTCCTTGCATGGGAGTCAGCATCCTAGGTGCCCCCTTTGGAGAGAGGGCATGGGAGTGCCTGAAACTGGCAAAAGGGTAGAGCTCAAAGGCAGAAAATATGGACTTGCATTAGAATTTGCTTGGCGACCTAGTTGGAGGCTGCTTCCTTCATTTTGGTTCCTTTCCCAGAAACCTAAGGCCTGGGGCTGCTCCAAGGCTATCTCGGCTTCCCATCTGCAGTTCCATCTGGGCTTGTCCTCCTCAACTGCCCGCACCAGGTCTCAGGCAGCACACCCTGTTTAAACCCCTTCATCAGAAAGTCCCTGTCCTGACTCCTACACCCTCAGGACCCTGCCAACATGGTAATTAGTCATAACAGGTCCGTGTGTTCTCTCCTGGACATACAGTTGCACTGTAAATGTAAAAAAAATTATTTTTCAAGGATAACCACCTATGGCAAACTGCTGGCACTTCTTTTCTAGTGCCCACGACAGACACTTGCTAACTGATTCAAATGTCCTCCTGCTGTGCTCAGAAAAGGCTTCAGAACCTTTCAGGGGGAAAAAAATCTGCTCTTGAAAATTTGGAGTTGCAGTTAAACCTATTTGCCATCCTTGTGACCTGAAGAATGACCTTCTTGGTCTAGATTTCAGGTGTTGGGGCAGGGGTATGGAAGGGAGATTCGAGGGGCAGACCTTGCAGCACCTCTAAACTCATGCTGTGGAGTTAGGGACGCCTCACTGATGCATTGCACCTGTAGAGCTCGAGCACCTGTGCTTCTGTCCTGATTTGAAGATCAAAAGGTTCACCTTGTGAGAGCTGAGCTAAAAGGAAGGCCTCAAGCTGCCAATGCTGGGTCTGTCTCCTGACACTATAGGTAAGCCCTAAGGCTGTAAGCTGCACTGCGGCATGCCCAACCTTTTGTGCATCTTCTGGGAGGAGCAGGGAGGCCTGTAGCTTAAGTTACAGCCATGAACCAGTCTGGGAAAGTGGGCCATGTTGTGTCAATGTTCCCCCTGCTTCTGCTGGTCCTTCCTGTGAATGAATGACTCCCAGTCCTTGCAGATCCCATCTCAGGGGGAGGCAGGGAGAATGTACCATTAAAAAAAAGAAAGAAACTAAGAAACAGGAAAATCAAATGGTCTGCTTTTGTTACAGTGGAGCATGTTGTGTTGGTAGGAGGAAGAGGAGGGCTACCTTCTCCAACTGAACAGCGTGTGGGTTCCCAGTGGGTCTGGCTACCAACATCTTAGATCAAACTGTGTGCCCTGAACACTGTAGGTGAAACCACCAGCACCCTGCCATTAGCAGTTTTAAATTTGGTTTTCTGGATCTTTGTTGTCCTAGTACTAGAGATGCATCTTCCATAAGGGCCAACACTGGGAGACCAGGCTCTGTTAGTTCGGGTGCTCAACTAATGACAACAGTAATAAATAATAAAGGTAGCAATTATTTTTACTATGTTTACTAAAAGTTTACTATGAGCCAGGCACTGTGCTAAATGCTTTATGAACATCACCTCTCTCAGTTCTTACAGCAACTCTGAGAGGCAGGAACTCTCATTTTATAGAAGAAGAGATGGAAGTTTAGAGAAGTTAAGATATTTATCCAAGGTGACTCCTAGAGGAAGCGGCAGAGCATGGATTTGAATCTCTATGACTAACTCCAGATTAAACCCCTGACTCTTAACCACTAGGCCACTTGAAAAAATGACTTTTTCCTGTAAAGCTTTTACTGGTAACTCTGTGAACATGTTCTGGTGGTTTGTACTCGGAGGATGTTCCAGTCTCCTAAAAGTAGGCATTGCCTGTCAGATTCCCATCTCTCCCCCTCTCTCTGCCTGTCTCCAGCTAAAACTGTTCTCCATCCCTCTCCTCCAAACCACTGCTGGCCCGCGTGAATGGGAACCCTTGCTTTGTTCAGCTGGCCCGGGCAAAACCTGCAAAGCAGGGGCCTCCTCCTCACCTGTGTCCTCCAGGTGCTGCTGACAGCCCTGGAGGTGCAAGAACTTTGCTTTCTCCAGTTGCTGTGGCAGCCTGGTGACATCCAGCTACCTGCTGGGCTTGAAGCCCTAGGCCCGAAGGCTCTGGTGGCATTGGGGACAAGGGGGCTGAAGGGATGGGCAAGGCCCCCTCCCAGCAACGGGAGAGGCAGGTCCGGCAGAGCTGTGGCCACACTCGGTAATTACTGGGTCTTGGAAGTATTAGAAACAGACATAGCAGGAGACTTTCTGCTTGGGGTGGGCCAGCAGGTCGGCAGCAGCCATGGCTTTGGAGGCCAGAGGAATGAAAGGGCTGCCTCCCTTTCCTTGTCTCCATCACCTGAAGCCTCGTCATCATCTCCTCTGAGCTGAAAGCGTTGGCTGTGGCCACCCAGACCAGCCCCTACAAGTCATCTGAGCTTTTTGGCTTTGCGTTCCTTTCAGTTTTGCAGTCAGAAGCGGCTTCTCTCAGTTCTGCCGCTTTCCCATGTGCAGGCCTGCTGGCGCTCAGTACCGGGGAAGGAGGCTATGTAAGGTGGGGAGCCGGAAGAGGTGTATCCCTCATTACTGTTCCATGGGCCCATGGGGCTCCTCATTTGTCAGGTCAGGACCTTTGAAAAGGGCTCTACCTTATCTGTGTTGGCCCTGAAAGATGTGAGCCCCTGAGGGCCAGGGCAGCCTTTTCCCAGAGGGGCTCTACTGACCCCCAGGGCTCCGGCTGCTCCCAGGGCTGGGGGAGGGGCCGGAAGTCTGGTTTCCTGCGGGTTAGGAATGACTCTAAGAAGTTGGCAGGGAGACATTGTCTGAGTCACATCTCAAGAGAATTTGGAAGAAATGCTTTTTAAAAACTTTTCTTCATGGAAAATTTGACTTTGCATTCAACAAGGAGATGGGAGATAGTGGGGAGAGTGCACTTTTCCAGGGGCAGGCTCAGTGACAGTGACACCTGAGTCTTACAGAAGAGAATCGGGGATAAGGGATGAGTGGTCATCCTGAGTTCTGGTGGTGGCTGCTGAAGGATGTCATTAAATTATCCTGATGATCTTGGGGCTGGGAGCTCATGCCTCTGCATTGGCTTCTGCTCCGGAGGTGGGGACTGTGTGCATGTCGGTGAGGGGTAGGGAGAGGAACTGTTTTGAAGTAGTTCCAGAGCCCTGGACTGGAATCAGAGGCTTCCTGCTGTCCTTCGGTGCTGGGGGGCGAGCCTACAAAGAGAAGGCCATAAGAAGGTGCTGTGCTTTACCGAGAGCTGAGATGGAGACGGCCGCATGCCGTTACCTAGATGGAAAACCTGATGAAGTTAAGAGCGGGGAGAGGGCCTCAGGGTTGGTCTCCGCTCAAACCAGAGAGGAAAGTCCTGGCTGGTCAGGTGCTGACTTTGGAAGGGCTGCGATCCATAGCCCTGTGGACTTTCAGTGAAAAGAGCCGTTGGCAACAGGGATGTGAGAGCAGCGAGACCGTTCTGGCTGGGCCCCGCCAGAGCGCGGCAGCTCTGCCCAGAGCCAAGTGTTGAGTGGCCTGTTTCCTGAGCCCCTTTTCTCTCATTACCATTCCCTGAGTACTTAGTATGCCCCAGACAATATTCTGGAATTGCGAGCATTCTTTTACAAATAACCTCTGGACGCACTCACGGCCCGCGTCTTCAGGCTCAGGATGTAGGGGCACTTGCTTGAGGCCAGGCTTTCTGAGAAGCAGTGGAGTCAGGATTCAAGCCCAGGTCGACCTAAGGTCGAGACCCAGGGTTTTTTTGAACCATGAACACTAGTGACCCGGCACACACTGTGAGGGACTCTGAAGGAGAAAGACAGGACCTGTCCTCTGGGTGGGGCTAAACATTCCTCTAGGAGAGAGAAGTCACAGAGCCTTTTTTTCTTGAGGCAGCGGAGAGGACCTTCTTTGCTCCTTGCTCTTCCATGTATCTGGAGAGAAGCAGTGCCAAGAAATTGCTAGACTCGTCCTAGGCCTGTGAAGGGAGGGCGTCTGCCCTGGTTTTCACACCTTCTAGACTGAAACATCTGGGCTGGAAATATTTAGCCACGAGCTCTTCTAGCGCATGCAGCGACCAGAGGTGGCATTTCAGACCTGGCTTTTAGGAAATCTCCCAACAGGGCACTTTATGTCGTGTGGGTGTTTGTTGCCCCTTACAAAGGTTTGGAGACCTGAAGTTGCCCCCTACTCCGAGTTGGGTAGGAATGTTGGACTAGTTGGGGGAGGTGAACTCAGGTGGAGGGCCAGCTGTTATCATTATAGAGCAGAAACTACTGTTTCTGACAGTCAAGAAACACCTGTTTCAGGGCTGAAGCAAGGGGAAACCTTGGTAACACGGATGGAAAGATGACATTTTGTCAGACACAGAGAGAAGCCAGCAGAATAAATTTGCGCTTTTGTTCTACATCGGTTCCTCTGGTGATTCATGGACCAGCCATAGAAAAAATGTGTGAGGTTTCGAAAGTATTTCTTATAGCAGGTTCAGTTCTGCACCGAGCAGGGCCCAAGAATGAGCATTTTAACACCATGGCTGCAGCAATATGTGCTTTACTAAGTGGAAAGATTCCCAATTTTAATTTTTAAATATGCACTTGACAAATTAGGATAGACAGACAAGGTGATTCATAAGAGCATATGGTCTTTCCAAATGGCTTGCAGACTAAAAAGTTTGAAGGGCTCCTGTCGGGAAAGACAGGGTCTGCTCCAAGGCCTTCTGTGGGGCCAGTCAGCCTTGTTCCAACAGGTTTTTTTGTTGTTGTTGTTGTTTGTTTTTTAGTGAGAGGCTACTCCATCCTCTTTCTCACTCAGGGAAGGAGAGAAATGCCATCCTCAGGAGGAAGCCACCTGAGGATGCTGAGGGGACACTCAAGTCTGCAGGTTGGTGAAGGGAGAGACCACTACCCTTGACTCATAAGTATCCTCATGCTTTCTTTTAACAAAATTGTTTGTTTATACACCCAAAGAAAAAAGATACCCAGGGAAAACACCAACAGTGTGTGGTGATTAACTCTGGGTGAATGATCTTGTTTTTTAATTCTCAAGTGTATTTTTCAAAATTTCCACAAAGAATGTGGGTTCCATTTATAAGGAGAAAAAGAAAACATTGTAAATACCTCTCTCAGGTAGAAAACTAAACATTTATATAACACTCTAGTTAATAAAGTCCTTTTCACACCCATTCTAATTTAATCCTCTCCACGGCCGTCTCTGATGATTATTTCCATTTAGGGTCCAGAAGACACAGCTCAGGAGGTTTAGAAACTTGCTCAGGGACATACAACTCCAAGTAGCCAAGCCAGAAGAGAGCCCAGTCTTCTCTCTGCAGCTTTCGTCATCCGTCAGGATGCTAGGATCTCAGGATGAGTGGACCGAGGCTGCAGAAGGAAATCCGAGGGCAGGTTTAGGGAGAGCAAGGGAAATGCTACCCTCATGAGAGGTGGAGGTTTGGCAGCTGCCGTTTGGATAAGTGGGGTCATGATATTTCTGGTTTTGTTTGGTGGGTCCCAGGAAAACTCCTGGGCTGAGCATAAAGTACCCTCAGGGGATTGATCCTCTGAGGCTCCTGGGAGCTAGGTTTGGCTCTGCCTGGATCACCTCTCTAGTTGGAGACAATTGGGAGCTGCTTCCCTGGGTCGTGCACGGCTCTATGCATTTCTCATTCTTTCCTGCACCCAGGGCAGAGCCTCCTTTCTTGTGTGTGTGACAAAGTGAGAGGCACAGGGTCCAGAGTTGGTCAGTTTCCTCACATCAGAAGCTTCTGGGACTCCTCCAGGAGCCAGGAGGTACCCTCTGCTGCTGTGGGCACTTCCAGGCCAAGGCAGGCCTGGGACCCCAATCCATGGGGAAGGAGTTTGGAGATGAGGTGGAGTGAGAAGGTGGTTCTCTTTCAGAGTTGGGTCATGATATTCTGGGCATTCCCTCTGTCCACGGTTGGTTAGAAATGAAAAGAGGGAGGGAGGGGAAGTAGACCATGGGCTAGAGCCACATGAGGATGCTGAGGGGATACTCCAGGTGGCACCCCCCCCTTCTCTGTTTGGGGTCAGCCTTGCTGGGGTGGGGCTGATCTGTCCTTGTTCACTGATGTGCACTGGCTAGAATTATTCTGGAGTCCAGTTAATTGGGAAGGAGGTATATATTTTTTCTTGAGATAAAAGAAGTGCTATGTTGGGGCCAGCTCCTACCAGCTTGCAAGAGGCCCATTGTTAAATTTTCAACAATCTTCATGAAGTCAAGTCATGAATCATCATGTTAGTAGCTTGAAATTGGTCATAATGGGAGTATTTACCCCATGGAAAATGGCAAACACTACAAATCAGGGCTTCTCTCTGCCAGAGAGCTTGTGTTAAACATTTACCTGCACACCACTATGCAGGAGTCCCATTTACCTCATGGTTTTGGGTTCACTGTGGTCTTTAGAGTGTGATGATGACAACAGGGTGAGGTTTGACCTCTTCTGATGTCATGATGCGAAGTGGAGGCATCTTTGCCTGTGGCTTTCTCTTTTTGCTTTTCCCATACCTAAATCACAGAGAGTGAGCTTGGCTGGAAAGGGACTGCCATGTCCCCCATTTCTACTCTCTCTGGACTATGTGGCAGCAAGTACAATGTCCAGGACAAAGCAGACACTCTAGAACAGTTGTTCAAAGGAGCTGAGAAAATCAGTATCACCTGCATTAGAATTTCAGTATTTTCCTGACTGTCGTCAGCAGAGGGCACTACAGGACTAATGGTTTGTGAGTTACACCACCTTCTGACTCTTCAAAAGGGAAAAATAATCATTACTTTGAATGAATTAGGAAGGGACCAAACCGAATTGGTGATTTTTAGGTAAAGCATCAGTTACAGATACTAGTGGAGTTCAAGTGCTAATAGTGCACAATGCTGTAGTACTTTACGGTGTATAAAAAGCACTTGGCCTACATCGTCTTGTGTGATTCTCACAACAATCCTGCAAAGCAGATGGACGCCTCACAGTATAGCAGATACATGTGTGGGCACTGGGGCCAGTGTCTGGGCTTCAAATCTTGACTCTGTCAACTACTGACTCTCTGACTTGGACAGACGGCAAAACCTTCCTGTGCTTTGGGCTAACAGTGGTATTTGACCTTGGGCTCGGTGTGAAATGAGAAGGTGCACACAGCACTTAGCAGACTGCTTTGCAGGTAAGAAGCACTCAGCAGATGTTAGCTCCTACTATTCTTGTTACAACACCAGGCACCTGATCTGAGTGTGAAGGAAACGCTGAAGGTCATGTCACCGGTAAGGGCAAAGATAGGACACAAGTCCCACTTCTTCTAGCCCAGGGTCTCTGCCTCTGGCTACCCCCAATCCCCCAGCTGTCGCTGCTGACAAATCTCCTGGGCATACTAACAGTGCTTGTCATTACTGCTGAAGTGCTTGAAAACTACTTCTTTAAAAATTCCCTCTTGAAATCCCATTTCTGCTATTAATTTCCTTAGTAACTCATTTTTCTTAAAAACCTCACAGCTAACTTCAGCTGATGCTCTCCAGACCTCATGATCTGAGTGTGAGTGCTCAGAACCAAGTAGTTTTACTGTCCTGAACAGTTGAAACCTGGCATCATGAACTCCAATGACTTCAGTGCCTGCAGGTGTAATAAAATAGAAATGGTGGGGATCCCTGCCCTGTGTGAAGCAGGAAGTGGATATGTGGTGGGTGTGGTCAGATTTTCTGATATTTCAAGAGAATCAAAGACTCCTCATTTTTATGTGAAATATCCCAATTAATATTTCTTTTCAACTAATTTTAAGTTTTGTGAAACTTCCCCATGGGGACAAAATCAAACATGTTTGTAGGCTGCATCCGCTCTGGCTATCAGTTAGCAATCACTGGATAAGCCTTTTGGTGGGGGTGGGGGTGGGGGTGGGGGTGGGAGGAGGTAGTCATGACATGCGGTCTGCGTTCCCAGAGATGACAAAAGTAATCCCACTTCAGTCTGGAGAGTCCTGTCTAAAAAGCCTGTGTATTTTCCTCAATTGATCATTTTGTCCCTTTGGCTCAGTTAAGTAGCTGCCTTTGCTCTTTCTGTAAAGAATCAATTCCTTGTCTAAGTAGCACTGGAAGCTTTTGGAAGGAGAACTAGAAGGAGCGGAATCTGTCTGGGACCTGGTGGCGTTCCTTTAGGCAAGTTGCAGCCTCTTCCCTCCCTTTCCCAATGCAACTGGGCTTCGGCCCTGTGAAGGTCAGTAGCGGCTGTCGCTCCCAGCTCTGCTCAGGTGCTGGCTTAGAGAAGGAGACTCCAGTTTCTCAGTGCCGGGCCAGGAGCCTCCTCCTTGGTCTACGTTAAATTTTCCCCACTCCCAAATTTTGAATTATTATTTTCATTGACATTCAAGAATCTTTGGAATCATACATGTCTGTGGTGTAGTCCATGCAGTAAGGCAAGGCGGTGTGTCATTTTGGGTCCTCTGAGAAACAAATGCCAAGACGGAGTTAGGTATGCAATGAATGCACTGGAGAGAATGCCTGTGCGGGATAAAGGATGAGGTGGGAGGGGAGGAGAGGAGAGCCTTCAGGCAACAATGCAGGCCTGCCTCTTGCCAAATGAGGGAGCCCAGGAAAGAGAGCTGGGTAGGAAGAGCCTCAGACTATAGCACAGTTCCAAAAGAGTCTTGGCCAGGCTGCTGGGAAACCCAGGAGCTGGCTTTGGTGTCCACGCTGGCCTCAGTGTGAGCGCCGCAGGGCCTGAAGCTGCTGTGGCTGGAGGCCGTCAGCTCGCTACAGCCCTTGCAGCGGGTTCGCACTCAGACGGAGTGAGTCATGGCGCCCTCTTGTGACTGCCACAATCAGCAAGATTTCCGTGATTCCATACGTGTGTGGTGTTACTTATTTTTATACAAAAAGAGAAAACAGAGTGTGGGGTTCAATGTTAGTCCTAGGTTTGTGGCTCCACCACTGTGCTGGCTGTGACCTTAGGTAAGGAGCTAAGCATCCTTACCTGTTCAATAAAATTAGGGAAAGTAACTTTCCCATGGAGTTGCTGTGAGAATTATAGAATGTATGTCAAGTGCTTAGCACAGGGCCAGGTACCTCGCAAGTGCTGAATAAATATTTTTAATTTGGAATGTACTATGAGAGGAAATATAGGCTACCTATCCAATAACCTTTTATTTATTTATTTTATTTTTAGAAGTCTTGTCTTCTAAAATGACATTGTTAAGATGAATTTGGTCAGTAGGTCAAGTAAGGTTTTACTATTATGTCCTCTTACGGGTGAGCAACTTAGGCCCAGAAGGATCTTGAATGACTTCATGGAGCAAATGACTCAGATATGACCAATCAGATCATTGCAATGCATCCCCTTGGATCATGGGTGGGCAGGAGACCCATTCAGAACCAAGGAGATAGAATGAGACTGGCCAGAGAAGCTGCAAAGTTGTTGGGCTCTTTTACTAATGGGCTTGAACCAGGAAGGGTGTAAGGCTGGTGATGCTGAAACTATCTTATTTCCATAAAGGTAAGCTCCTTGAGAATGAGGCAGAGGCAGAGAGAAATAGTTGGCTAGCTAACACAATGCCCAGTCAAACCCTTTCTCCCATAACTGTTCTGGAGGAAGTTGCTAATTTTCCTGTAATACACCCCCCCAACCCTTCATGTTAGAAACAGAACTCCCCAAATTTTAGTTAGACATATGGATACCCAAATTCCTCACTTCCCAGATTCCCTTGCAGCTAGCTGTGATCATGTGACTAGATTCTGGCCAAGGGGATGTGAGCAGAAGAGAAGAAGTGATGAGTGCAATTTCTGTATCATATCCTTAAAAAGAAACTTCTTGCTCTTCTCTTCTACTTTCTCCCCTCCTGGCTAGGGAATGACAAAATGGAGCAACCAATCAGACATGGTCATGTAGAGGCAGAATCATCCCACAGTCCTGGGTATAGCTTCCCTTTGACCACTGTATGAAGAAAATAAGACAAACAAATAGAAAAGCAAAAACCCTGCCTCTACTGTAGAGTCCAGAAAAGCCTAAAAGACATGCTTTCCTAACCTCCTCAGTGGTGAAGTGGCCATGTGCATGTGACACCAATGTGTTCAATTAACTGGAAGCATAGATCAGTGGGGGCTTTGGGGAAGGACATGCTTTTCTGGATAAAAGCATCAGACACAGCTACTTCTTTCAGCCTTGAATGCCTGGAGCTGGAGCAGTCCTCCTGTGACCCTAAAGAGGGTGGAGCAGAAGCGAAGAAAAAGCCTGGGTTCTTGATAACATCACCGAGCTGCTGCATAGTCATGACATCTCTGCCTATTCTGGGCTACTTATTATCTGGGGAAAATAAACCTATCCCTGGGTTTGTTATGTGAGAATAACAAATCACACTTTGCTGAGGACTCCATTAGCTGAGCTTTATCTTTTTGCAGCCAAAACACCACAGCATCAGTAGAAGTTGGTGGGACAAAGAGTCCAGATGTTGATGATGTCATCTGGTCTTCTGAACACAGCTGTGCCTGAGCCTAGCTCATACCCCGTGACTTTCCAATTATAAGAGACAGTAAGTTCTCTTTCTGCTTCAGCAGTTGAGGCTGAGTTTTCTGTTGCCCGAAGTGGGACGACTCTGATGCAACTACTAACAAACAGCCAAGTAGACTGATTTGAGTTTTCACCTCCTCTTAGGCCCTCCTCCGAGTTTTGGAAAAAAAAAAAAAGAGAAAGAATAAAATTAAAGGGAGGAAGGAAAACAGAAAGGAAGGAAGAAAAGGAAAGAAAAACAAACAGTAGTTAGACTTGAGCTAAATGGACAACAGGATTTTGTGTTTTTACAGCTCCTTGTTCAGAAACCTGGGTCCTAGTTTCCGTCTGACTCGATCTGTGGACGGCCCACATTAATCTGGGTCCTGAACCAACCGGATTGTCCTCCTGGGCTACCCTTAAGTCCATGGGCCGTAACCTTCTTGTACTTACTGATCTCCAGGGTTTTCATCACTTTTGAGAATGGACCGTTTAGTCCGACCTTGGTGCAGACCAACATTAATAGGCAATTGCCACGGGGAGATAATACAGGAAGAAAAATGGCTAAAAATACACAGTGAATCACAGAAAATTACATCTCTTAAAACCTACAGAGCATTCCTATCCCCATAGCAACCTCTGGCTAGTAAAGACAAAGCTGATTTATTGCAGGCTTTCCCCAGCACTCAATTCTGCCAGAAACGCATCTGGCCTGTCGTGCCAAGTCCCAGTGAGGGGATGGCTGGGCACATCCCGAACCCCGTGTTTCCTCCATCCCGTCCCCTGGTGCTCTGTGGTTAGAAGCTTGAGTTCCCCAGAAGGCCACTTTTCTGAGATGACTGTTTCTAACCTCTGACACGCTGTGGGCTCCCCGCACAAATGCTTGCAGCAGCAGAAGGCTGGCTTCCTGGAGGGGTCAGTGTGCGCGAGGGGCCCAAGGTGCTGTAGGTGCCAGACCAGCCTGAATGAAGGAGGAGAGGAGTCCCTCCTTCCTTCTTTCTTTTCCCTCCCTATCTTCCTCTCTCCTTCCCTCGCTTCCCTGGCTCTTGTTTCCTCCCCTGCTATTTCCTCAGTAGGTGTTCTGTGAAACGGACTGGCCTCAGGTCAGGACTAGGAGATGCAGTTGGGGGTCTAGCCTTCATTTACCAAATAAGTCTGCTACAGAGAAAGACATGACATGTATGCAGATAAATATTTTGTTATTGTATTGGAACTCTGAAATTAACTGGCCCATAATGTGTGTTTTGTTATAATATTAAAAACGAGATTCTTGAATGCTATTTAAACTTTCATGACTTGGAGAAATATTCTGGACAAGAGTTCCAGAGTGTCCTCTCTCAGAAATAACCCTGCCTGAAAAATAAATGAATGGGACTATATTAAACTAGCCCTGGCTGGTGTGGCTCAGTGGATCGGGTGCCAAACTGCGAACCAAAGGGTTGCTTGTTCAATTCCCAGTCAGGGCACATGCCTGGGTTGCGGGCCAGGTCCCCAGTAGGGGTCGCACACCAAACATATTGATGTTTCTCTCTCTCTCTCTCTCTGTCTCCCTCCATTTCCCCTCTCTCTAAAAATAAATAAATAAAATCTTTAAAAAAAAACTGAAAAGCTGCTGCACAGCTAGAGAAACTGCCAACAAAACAAAAAGGCAACCAGCTGAATGAGAGAAGATACTTGCAAACAACAACTCCAAACAAGGGGTTAATACCCAAAATAGATAAGGAACTCATACAACTCAATACCAAAAAAACAAACAATCCAATTAAAAAATTGTCAGAGGACCTGAACAGACACTTCTCCCAAGAAGACATACAAATGGCCAACACATATATGAAAATATGCTCAGTGTCACTAGCTATTAAAGAAATACAAATCAAAACTACAATGAGATACCACGTTATACCTGTTAGAATGGCTATGATCAACAAGACAGGTAATAACAAGTGTTGGAAAGGATATGGCAAAAAAAAAAAAATCCCTCATTCACTGCTGGTGGGAATGTAAGCTGGTACAACCACTAAGAAAAACAGCATAGAGGTTCCTCAAAAAATTAAGAATAGAGTTACCAGGGAGAAGAAATTGTTACTACATGATCCAGCAACCCCTCGTCTGGATACTTACCTGGAAATATTGAAAACATTTATTCACAAAGATATATGCTCCTGTGTATTACAATATTTTTCATGGTGGCCAAGACATGGAAACAACTGAAGTGTCCTTTGATAGATGATTGGATAAAGAAGATGTGGTATATATGTACAATGGAGTACTACTCAGCCTTAAGAAAAGACGCAATGCTGCCATTTGCAACAATATGGGTGGATCGAGAATATTGTGCTAAGTGAAATAAGTCAGACAGAAAAAGTCAAGAACCATATGACTTCACTCATATGCAGGATATAAAACTGAAAGCAGCAAATGAACAAACAAGAAAAATAAGTAAACATCAACTCATAGACACAGACAACAGTATGGTGGTTATCAGAGGGAAGGGGGTGGGGGCAGCAAAGGGTAAAGGGCGGTCAAATACATGGTGATGGAAGAATATTTGACTTTGAGTGGTGGGCACACAATGCAGCAAACAGATGATGTATTATACAGAGAGTTCTACACTTGAAATCTATGTAATCTTATTAACCAATGTCTCTCCAATAAATTTAATGAAAAAGAAAAAAAATTAAAGGTAAAAAAATATATATAATAGCCCTGCTTGGACACATGGGACTCAGGGTCCTGTGATTAAAAAAAAAAAAAAAAAAAAGGAAAAAAAAGGCAGCTGCAAGAGGCTCCCACTGACCAAATCTGGGACAATCTGAACTTCAAAAAAATAATTATAGTGGTGTTTTATAATCCATTGAATAAGATAAGAAATACAAGTTATACTGATATAAACAAATACATAAATGGAGGAAAAGAAAAAGCCCTTTCTTACAGTAAAGTCCCAAGTAATAAATGAAGAAATGATGGAATTAGAAAATCACCATTTGGCAGCCTCCACAGTAATAACTCATTTGGGCAAAAAAGATCGATGGATGTGTAAAACCAGCAGGTAGAAGTCAGGTGAGAAACAGTTTACTTATATAATCTTAAAGTGCTTTCTCACAAAATACTTACTGATTTCTGAGAGAGAAAGAGCAACTGTATAGTGGCGAGGCTTGACAGATCCCACCTGAACCAAGCCATCAAAGTTAACATCGCACAGGACAGACGAATGGGACACAGCAATGCTGTGCATCTCCTGAAGCGATGAGCTAAGAAGGACACAATAGCAGCTCTGTGGTCTTCCTGTCAAAAACGCACAATCTGGGTCTAATTGTGTGGAAACATCAGACAATCCCAAAATGAGGGACAATCTATGCAATATTCAATACATGGCTTATACTCTTCCACAATGTCAATGTCATGAAAGACAAAGGGTGAAGAACCATTCTGACTGAAGGAACCTAAAGAGGCATAACAATGTATGGTCTTGGACTGGATTCTGGATCAAAAAAAATTTTTTTCTCTTTTTCTGTAAAGAACATTGTTATGAAATTTGGAAAAGATGTGGTTTAGAAAACAGCATTATATCAATATTAATTTCCTCATTTTGATATTTTCTTGGCGTTATGAAACAATGTTCTTTTTTAAGAAAATATATGCCCAAATATTTAGAGATAAAGAGGCCTTGTATCTGCTACTTATTTTCGACAGGTTCAGGGAAAAAAAACTATATTATATACATAGAGAGAAATTGATAAGCAAATGAGGTAAAAGTGTATAGGAATTCTTTGTACATTTTGTGTTTTCCATAATAAGTACTTTTCTGTAAGTCTGAAATGATTTTAAAATAAAGATTAAAAAATAGCCTCATCTGCAGACGCAAAGTCCTTTTGAGTGAATTTTCTTCCCACTCTTTTCTTTCCCTCACACTGAAGCCTCAGCTTAGCGTTTAGGTCCTCACAGTTCCCTGCACGAAGCAGGAGAATCCTACCTTAACTGGGGAGTGCAAGGAGGAGGGTGTGTGTGATTGTGCGTGTGTCTGGCCGAAGATGCAGCCACTCTGAAGGTGCCACAAAAGGCCACATGGAAAGCCAGGATAGAGTCATTTGTTAGAAGGCCCAGACCAGACCAGTGAATGGAGTCGAAGGGCCCTTGATGACCCCTCAGGTTTCTGAGGGAAGAGAGGTTGTGGCCTGGGTGCATATACTGACCCAGCTCTGCAAGAGCCAAGAGCCACCCTATGATGTGATAAAGCCCAGGACTGAGCTTCTGTCTCTCTCTCTCTCTCTCTCTCTCTCTC
>PVJD01005272.1:0-118617 GCA_004026545.1 Mormoops blainvillei
TTTTGCTCAAAGGAATTAACATGATTGATTTACACTATCATAACTTTTCTTTATCATGTTGTCAAACCTTGATAATCTCTGTACATTGAAAGTCAATGCTGTATTTTCACTGATGGCTAGCACAGTGTAATCCTTTTCTCACCAAGGAGAGGCATGTGACGTGGGATATTTACAGGACAGGGAAGAAAGCGATTCGATCCTGTTTCCAACTCAGCCACAAACCTTTGGTAACTCACCAATGCTTCCTGGGTCTCTAGATACTCCATCTATAAAATGGGTTGGGAGATCCTCACTCTTGAAAGTCTGGTGCTTGGACCACCAGCATCAGCATCACCTGGAAAACTGCTACGAATGCAGAATCTCAGGCCCCACCCCAGACCTACTGACTTGGTATCCGATTTTAACAATTAACCTTGTAATTTGAATACGCAGCCAAGTGGTGAGGCCCTGAGGTGGATGGCTTCTGTGAGTAAAGAGTACCTCACCTGAGGCTCTCTGCATGGCCTGGATTCTTGGCTCTCGCTGAACATTAGAATCATTTGGGGAACTTGTAAAATTCTGATGTCAAGACCAGTTAAATTTGAATATCTAGCAGTGCCAACAAAGCAAGAGTACCGTTTAAATATCCCCAGGTGATTCCAAGCCTCAGCCTGAGTAGTTCTCCCCTTCTTGGGTGCCCCGTAGCTCATTGTCTCATGTGTTATTTACTCTACTGTACATGCTTCTTCCAGTCTCCAAGAGTAAAAGAGAACTCAATCCCTTAGGTTCTGACCACTCTCTTTGGCACAACTGGTGGCAGGGAGTTGACAATGGCAGCCTTCAGCCACCAAGTCCAGGAATTTGGCACCCACTTTGGGCTTCTGGGATTTTGATTTAGGGGCAGCCAAACAATATTTGCCACAAAACCACTAAGAATGGAACCACCACCAGTAACAACACCTACTTATTAAGCACCTCTGGGTCATGAGCACTATAGAATGCCAAGAAGTGAAGTGATCATGCATCTGTACTTATTTCTATACATACACACCCATTTCTAGAGCACTTAGAAGAGAGGATCAGAAGTGGAAGGAGGGAGGGAACAAGGGAGGGAGAGAGAGAATCCAAACCAGACCCCAATGGAAGCCATGTTTGCAGCTGCCTGATGAAGATCACCGATGAACAGATCCTGGGATGGGCAACAGGACCTCCCAGAGTAGTTCTCACAGTTGCACTTGGCTATGTGCCACACATCCTTCTTTCATGTTCCTGAGGTCCTGGGTTAATGGACTCCATCATGGATTGCTATGTGCAGACCAGGGTGTGGGATGCAGAGTAATGGCCCCTAAAGACGTTCACATCCTGATTCCTAAAACCTGAGATGGTGTTACCTTACATGGCAAAGGGGACTTTTCAGACATGATATAGTTAAGGGTCTTGAGATGGGGAGATTATCCAGGATTACACAGACCCAATATAATCACAAGAGCCCTTACAACACGGAAAACAGGAAAGTCAGAGACGGAGACAGAGACAGAAAAAGAGATGTGATGTTGGGGTTAGAGTTTGGAGTGACACTGCTATTCTCTGGAAGGGAGGCAATGAACCAAGGAAGTAGAAAAGGCAAGGAAGGGATTCTCCTCTGAGCTTCCAGAAGGAACCAGCCCTACCAACCTTGATTTTAGCCCCATTTAGACCCATTTTCAGACTTCTGAGCTCCAGAACTGTAAAATAATGTATTTGTGTTCTTTCATGCCACTAAGTTTGTGGTGATTTGTTATAGAGCCATGGGAAACTAATACAACAGGAATAAGAGCAGTCTTCCTATCATAGCAAAGATTCTTTAGCCCACAGGGAGCAAAACCAGGTTCTTGGCCATGGTGACAAAGTCCTGTGTTAGGAACATGTCATTCGTTGGGATGTGCTTCAGGTGACACTCAGACCAAGGTCCACTGTGCCTGGAGAGGCTCTCTCTAAGACACCAAAGGACAGGACAATTGCTCTCCACCCCCGCCCTTACCCCATCTCCATCCTCATTTCCAACCACTTCTCCTACTTCTGTAAGTAACAGCTGCCACAATCAAAAGAAGTCAGGCTTTCCCGTTTGTCTGAATATTTAAAATATTTTAAGAAAAACAGAGGACTATTTTGCCACAGAATGCTTTGTGATAGATTTACATAATCCAGACCACCAGGGAGGCCATCAATTGTAATCGGTAGTTGTAACAATTAGTTCACCTTATCAGAAGAGTTCATGTTGCTATCTATGTTGAATATGATTATATAGCTATTCCATCATACATAACATCCAATAAAACATCATAAGGAGGCTCCATCAAGATCCTATAATTTTCTATGTGTTCCACCAGGCTTGACAAACTTTGTTAAAAGTTTGCTATTCCTTTTGGTGTATAAGTAACCATAGGTAGGCTTTTACCAGAACAGGTATCCCAATGATTCTGTCAACTACTATGTCATTTTTCCAACAGCAGGCAGATCTCCCATTCCCCACAGCAACTAGATGTCCTGAAATTTAATTCAGTTGAGGCACTAACTACCCAGAGTTAGCAAAGACCACACAGGTTAAGGCTCAGTCCCACAAAACTGTTCTTACTTCAGATGCCAGCCCCAAATGTGGTTCCCAGGCTACTGACACTTCTGTCTGGCCAACTACAAATTTGGGTGTTCCCACAACCCACCTCTCCTCAGGTTTAATATTTCACTAGAATGACTCACAGAACTCAGGAAAGCACCATACTGAAAATTCTACTTTATTGTAAGACACAAATGGACAGCCAGATAAAGCAGTACATAGGGTGAGATCCAGGAGGATCCTGAGCACAGGACCTCTGTCCCCCTGGAATTGGGGTGTGCCACCCTCCTGGTACATTGATATGTCTGCCAACCAGGAAGTTCCCCCAAACCTCATCATTCAAGGTTTTGGGAGCTGTGAGCCAGGAACTGTGGACAAAGACCAAATATATAACGAAATATATATTTTTCTGATAAATCACAATATTACAACATCCTACAGAGCGAATGGAGAGAAAGAAAGACCAGTGGTGAATGGCTGTGCCCAGCTCAGCTTTGGGAGAGCCAAGCTGGATGACCTTTTCCATTTTCAGAAGGTCAGGCCACCTCTAGCAGTCTACCTACGGTTTATCTTGAATAAATTGTGCCAAACAGAGAATGTATGCCAAATTCAAGGCTTGAAGAAGACGCCAGCCTCCAGAGCATTTGGCAGAGGTGTTAATATTTCTTTTGCTTTAGAGTCAGCATCAGAATGAGCAGAACACGTCTGCTAGACGTGGTCAGAGACCAGCAGATGCCCGCACGTGTAATTTGGCAGCTGTATGTACCAGGAACTAGAAGGTGCTATTTCCCATAAGTAAAATTATGGGTCATTAATCCCTGGCAGGTGAAAACCTATTACTCAGAATTTATGAATTAATAATTCTATTTATCACAAGGATATGATGACTCATTATTTTCTCTCCCAGAAAGAAAGCAAGTTTTTCCTTTCTTGTGGTTTCCATTGAACATATTTTGATTGTAAAGTCAACTGAAGAGGAACTGTTGCCCTTTTTATCATCTACAGGTGTGTCTCACTTTATGCAACAGGTAGAGGCAAGGAAAATTATGACTGCATTACATTTCTGAATAGGGGGTAATATTTTAAACCCGCAGGGAAAACAAACAACTTGAATGAAACTTGTAGTTAACGGTTATGTACTGTATTGCTAGGTCCTTGTTCTTTCACATGGGTCAAAATAATGTTCCAAAGGTAGCTCCCATTTCTTTCAGGCTGCCTCAAACTCTTTTGTAAGGCAGAAGAATGAAAAATGGAGTAAGAGCATTCATTCATTAATTCTTGAGCTCATACAGAAATGAAGACTCTAGCACAAGAACATCTGACAACTCACAGCTTATTTTTTAGTTTCGCAAGCTTTTAAAATTTTATTTTTTATGGCAAACACTGGGTAAGTAAAAGGGCAAAGGTTGGCAAAGCCTTCCAATTAACTGGGCATTAAAATTCCCTGTGTGTGTCCCTCAGAACTGTGACTATCTCCAGGGGCTTCAGGGCCTGAGGCAAGTCACAGGGGATAAAAGAGTCCTCTAGTACTGAAATACATTTCCTCGGGCAAAATCTGGTTCAAATGAACTTCAAAGCCCCCTCAGGTCAGGAGAAGCCAGAGCATAAATGTCAGGCTCCAAAGACTATATAACACTGTGATTAAAATAAAAGAAGTCATCACAAGGCAGGAACAGTCACAAAGAGTAGTATTCAATTATTTCTTTGCAAATGATTACTGGGCCCCTCCTCACTGTCCCAGAGGATGAGATTCAACAAGGAAATAGGCACTGCTGCATATTTCAAGAAATTCACAAAATAGCAATGGAAATGTATGCGCATGTACCATGAGAGAAAGTCTCTAATTAGGTGCTAAAAACCCTGGTGGGTCATGGAGGGCTTCACAGGAGTGTGTATCCCAATATTATCTTAAAATATCCATAACCTTTAAAAAAACTAAAGTAAAAAGGTCTGTGTGCATATATGCAGATGGATGCGCACACTTCTGAAGCTGTGCATTAGGAAACCCTTGAATAAACTTGACCTCAGACTTGTTATTCTGCAGCCAAATTCGGTCTCCTCCTAGTCCTTGAATCACATGTTAGCGGCTCCTCTTCAAAACGTAATGAGCCCACTTTTCCGTGCTGTGTTTACACCCGTTCTGGTTCTAAGTGCTGGTGGAGAAAACCAAGCTAGAGGGAATTAGGAAGTTCCCGGACACGTCATTATAACACGATATTCATAACTTGATAATGAAGTGTAGCTTCCTCTTTTAAAGGCACCTACCTCTTTAACTGGGACTGGAGATAGGATGTTAAGCGGGTAGCTTCTTCCAGCTGCCTAAGTAGACAGTTTCGTTTTTCCTGAAGTAGAATCCTATAGGTAAGAAAACAGCCCATTGGTGGATTTCCGAGACAGCGAGTATATTTTCCTAATGAGAAATTCAGCTATAAATTCTGCCCCCCAAATGACTTCAGTTTAAATGGTTACATTCTGAAAAGCACACCTAAGTCATAAATGCCAAAATAACAAAGGCTGTTTTTGTCTTGCTCGAAAATGTACCACCGGTACCCTGAACAGTGCCTGACACGCTCTAGAAGCTCAATAGATGGGTGGGTGGGTGGGTGGATAGGGTGTTACACCCTGAGTTTTTTGGCCAAACAAACTAAAGGTTCTAATCAGCTCCTTAAAAGTAGTACCTGAAAGTTATTACACAACCCTATGGCATATGCTTTGGAGTTTCTCGTATTTCCCTTACTATTAAAATGGATATAGTTCTCTTTCCATAGCACGGTTCATTTCTTCTCAGCAAATCCTTTTACTATCTTCCCAAAGTCCCAGGTTAAGTAATCTCTCTGGCTATGTTACAAATTGATATATGAATTGAAATCAAGATAACTATACCCAGGGTGTGGGCAAAACAGGCGGGCAACAGCTCTTGCATATTTTTGTCTCCACCAAGTTTATTTCTGTCCAGATGCGCTCCATTTCCCATCTACTTTGCCTAGTGAAAGGCCATCTCTGCTGTTATTCGTATCTGGGGGCCATCACACTGTCTTTAGTGGGTGCTGAATCATTTCTCAAGACGAGGACACTAAGAGCAAGCAGAGAGTTGCAAATGCAACCCGACTGATCTTTATCCTCTGCCAGTAGTTTCTGGCCTAATGATAAGGAATTACTTTCTCTATTGAGTGGCCACTGAATTCCCTTTTGCAACACACAGTGGCATTTTAATTGATTTACTGTAACTGTCGAGATACCTCGAAGCTTTCTTCATTTAGCCACTTCACTTGACCTTTGGGTGGGATATTAGGGGTAAGGCAAGGGTGTCTCCTCCTCACTCCTCATCCTCTCAAAGGGTGAGGTCCCCTCGACACCCAACGTGAACTTAGTCAGTAACCCTTTAAAGCCTGCGGCTGTACAAAGGCTCTGTGCTATGCCCAAGCAATGTTTGATCACTCTCCTGAGAGAGCTCATGGCCTAAGATAGGAAACAGAGAGTTAAGCGAATCATTATTTTCATTCAAAAAAAACTTCTGTTAAAGAAATATTTGCCAAGGCTCAATTACAAGTGCGAGAAAGCGACCACAGCTTATGCTGAGCATAAGAGCCTTTCCCGGGCCTCTTTGAAAACCAGGTTTCTACCTTCATGACTTAAAACACAACGATGAACGGTACCTAAAGAACAAGTGTCAGAAGATAGGTGGTGGAAATGCAAACTGGTGGAGCCACTGTGGAAAACAGTATAGACGTTCCTCAGATAATTAAAAATGGAACTGCCTGATGGCCCAGTGATTCCATTTCTGGGACTCTATAGGAAGAAACCCAAAACACTAATTCAAAAGAATGTCTGCAGCCCTGCGTTCATTGCAGCGGTATTTACAATGGCCAGGATTTGGTAGCAACCCAAGTGCCCAACAATAGACGGGTGGATAAAGTAGAGGTGGTACATATGTACAATGGAATATTACACGGCCGTAAAAAAGAATGAAATCTTAACCATTTACAATAGCACAGATGGACCTAGAGGGTATTATGCTCAGTGAAACAAGTCAGACAAAGAAAGACTTATATCATATGAGTTCATTTATATGCAGAATCTAAAGAACAAAATAAATGAACAAACAAAACAGAAACAGACTCATAGATACAAAGAAAAGTCTGATGGCTGCCAGGTGGGAGGGGAGTTGGGGCACTGGATGGAAAAGGTGAAGGGATTGAGAACTGCAGGTTGGCGGTTACAAAATAGTCATGGGGATGTAAAGTACAGCACAGGGTATATAAATAATATTGTAGTAACTATGCAAGGTGTCAGATGGGCACTAGACTTATTGGGGGGGGTTGCTTCATAAATTATATAATTGCCTAATCACTATGGTATACACCTGAAGCTAATACAAAATAATATTGAATGTAAACTGTAATTGAGAAATAAAATTTTTAAAATAATAAAATTAAATTAAAACATACAAAAAGAAAAAAGCAATATTATACCCTTAAGAATGTGAGGTACTAGAATCAATAGATACAGGATATAAATTAGCTATACCCACTCAAAGCTTGGGATTCTCTACTCTCTCCCCTTATCTTTCAAGGTCTCTTATTCCCCCGAGCGAACATCGGTTACTTCTATGTCTGCCCGTATGTCAGTTGAGTTCTCCAGGAAGGAGGCACTGAGATGGAGTTAGGAATACAAAAGATATATTGGAGAGTAACCCCTGAGGAAGTAGGATTGGGCAGGGGAAGCTGCCAGACTTTGATGTTGACCCAACAATCTCTCCATCAACCCAAGAGGGGGGCTCCAGGGCCAAGACTGGTCCTGGAGGAGTCCTGCATTGGGAAACCTAGGGCCTTTGTAGCATTGCCTTGTTCAGTCCTTGGCCAGGGACTGCCCTATGAAGAGCATGATTTTGGCTCTCGAACGGAGGCAGTAAGCCAAACACACCCCTTGCAACTCTGCAGCAAGCTTTTTCTTGAAGGTTGAAAGAAGATCTGAGCGGCACACTCCCATGTCTGCCATAGCCGGCCACCTCTCCATTGGGCAAGAGCATCGACTCTATGTAATTCTAGCAAGGCAAGGAGTCAAGACCCTTTGCTTTCTTGCTCACAGGGATGGGCACATGCCCCAAGGAGGGGCCATTAGAACCCATTTTGAACATTATGCATAAGGTGGTGAGGGTCTCTTTCTCTGCAGTGATGAACTCTAAGGGCCATATAAGTTTGTTGTTTCTTGGGGACATCTTCTCACTCTGGGGACAAGCCTGTCTGAAGATCAGGCAGATTCGAAGAGACAGAGCAAGAGAGGGGGAGATAGGGCTACGCTGGTGGAAGACACCTTCATGAGCCACTTGGAATCCTTTTGGCCTCTGTTCTCACTGCATCCACTGTGACTGAAATCAGCTTTATGCAGATTTTGACCAGCCTCACGCAGAGGCAACCTGACACTGTTTAGACACCCTAGGACTTCTCTGAGGCTGCAATGAGTTCACTTTCTACCGTGAGGCTTCTTTCCCATGGGACACCTATGGAACCTGCCCAGCACTCACATGTGCAACCCATACATGTGGGAGGAGTCAACACCCACAGGGTCATACTTGATGAATGGGGGACAGAGCTAATGAATCAATGCTTCCTTTTTTGTCTTCAGGAAGGACTGTCCTGAGAAGCACACGCTCCAGTTTCCCATAGTTCCAGACAGCTCATTCCTGCATCTTTCACTTAGTTCTCCCCATTTGCTTTTCAGTCCTGTGCCAAATAAAGTACCAGCACACAAGCCTTTGTCTCAGGTTCTTTTACAAAGGAACCCAGGCTATGACAGATAACATTATTTGAACACCTGGATCCAGCTATTCCTCATACTACTGCCTTGGACTCCATAGTTTATTAAGCCAATAAAGTTGCAAAGTTCTCTTTTTTTCCTGTTGTTGTGCACACGCATATGTGTGTTTAAGTTACTTTGAGTTGAGTCTTTGTGACTCGCAACCAAAAAAGAATTCACCCCCACAACCTCTAATTTTCCTCTTTTAAGTCATTCATCACCCCATCATATCACCACCACTTCCACCTTCCAAACCTCCCTACCTCTCAGTCAGCTCCAGTCAGGTGAAGTGTCATCGATGGCTCCTCCCCATCCAGATGCCAAATTTTGCAGCCTATCAGAGTTTTTAATCTAAAGTGTCTCTTTTTGACAGCACATTGAATTTGAAGTTCCTCAGGGACCCTTCAGCTATATCTCAACAGGAAGTTAGAGAAGCCCATCTGGATTTCCAGAGATAGGTCAAGGCCAGAATGTGAGAGACATGGTCAAAACCGAGAGCTTGGATGAGCTTGCACAAATGAGAAGGTCAAGGCTGGAGCTCTACAAGCCCCATATTTATGGGTTAGAAGAGGACATTGTTTATTAGTGCATGTCACATAAGCCCAGAAGAAATTTTAGCAGCAAAATTTCAGGTGCTTTGAAAGGGAAAGAAGAATCCAGGAGGTTGCAGAAGCCTCGCTGAGTACCCATTTCCTCATATCCAGGCTCCATCTGTCTGGGCATTGGCACGGATCCGGATGACAGAGGCGGCGGCACCCTTTTAGTATCTTCAGCCATGTCCCTGAGTGTCAAGTCTCCTGCCGAGATAGGTCCCTAGTCATTGCCAATCAGATCGTTAAGACTGTTGACTGAGCCCTGGCTGGTGTGGATCAGTGGATTGAGTGCCAGCCCACGAACCAAAGGATCACTGGTTCAATTCCAAGTCAGGGCACTTGCCTGGGTTGTGGGCCAGGCCCTCAGTGGGGTTGCATGAGATGCAGCCACACTTTGATGCTTCTCTCCCTCTCTTTCTCTCTCCCTCTCTCTCTAAAAATAAATAAATAAAATCTTTTTTTTTTAAAGACTGTTGACTAAGGCAGGAGCATGGTTTTAGAAGTATGAACCCCAATTTCTGCCCTCTTTCCTAGGCTAAAGTATCTCATTTGTTATCTTTGATTTCCCATTTTTCATTAAAACCCTCTCACCTTTCTGGTGGTGGTTGATCACTTCCACGACAGAGCGGCAGGCCTGAAATCCACTTTGTTCTGAATTTGTATACAATTTAGGGCTCAGGAAATGTCCCCAGGCTTCACAATCGCACTCAAACTGCACCGGGAAGGATTTAAAAGGGGACAGGAAAGGAACGGACGGTCCACTAACCTGATCAAACTTGCCTTAGAGAGGATTGGGAAGCATGCATCGGAAGCAGGAAACAGTATGAGATCAGATGAATAAAATGGGAGGTGACGGCTGATTTTTGAGAAGACATTTTAATGAAATTTCTAAGGGAAAGAATACCTGCTGGCAGCATTTGCTACTGTGACAGCAGACAATTTTCTCGGGCTTTAACTAAGACGGCATTTTGTCCTAACCAACATGTCCATATTGCAAATGCTAGACCATCAGCACATGCAGCACACAGTTCATGACATTTGAAACTTCAGGTGTAGGCCTTCTCTGCTCTTCTATTCTTTCCAAATGTACCACTTCTAATATTTGCCTTTGAGGATTATATAGTAAAAGGCATGATAAATTCGTTGGTCACCATTTCTAAAACATTAGTTTGCCCAAACTAAACTATATATCACAAGGATAAATAGAATCTGAGCCCCAGTGCTTGCATTTTTTGCAGGATATATACTCCAATAAGATGTCTGAGGATGTAGAAGGAGGGGTGAAGCTAAATTTCAAAATGCAAAACGTAAAAACATTCCACTCACCATCCTGATTCTGGGTGTCTCCTTGGCCCGCACGCTCATTTGCAAAGGGCAGCTTTGCAGCACTCGTTTTCCTGAGCCTTGATGCACTATCTATAAAATCCGTGGGCTAGCTTAGCATGAGGTGTCAGATGGTTCTGACTGCTTTCGACACCATGATTTTGTAAACAAGGTGTACAGTTTGTCAAGCTGAAAAGGACTCATTGAATATGTACCATAAGGTCAAAGCAGAGAATGGTAAACTGGGCCCCTGGGCCAAACCCTACTCACTGCCTATGTTCGTGTGGCCCACAGAGCAAGCTGGCACTGTTATCCAGGGGACTTGCCAGGGGCATCACCCTCCACTCCTGGTTCCCCCTCTGCTCCTAGAAGTGCCTGCTGCTCAGGGCCCATACTAGTTACCAGGTACACATTGGGACTTCTGCTGTTGGCAACTGCTGGGCAGTGAGCAGCCCAGGACCGTCCAGCCTGCTTCTCATGTTGAGAGGCTTCAGCTCTTCGGGAGGAGGGAGTAGTGTGCTGGGACCCGGGGGTCGCTGAGGCAGAGAGTGAAGCTTATCAAGACAGCATACCCTCCTCTCGACCCACCACCACACCCCTGTTCTGCTCCGTGCCAGGCCCCAACCTTAGGGCTGGTTACTCTTCCTCTGGAAGTACCCAGCAGATGGCACTGGGCGCAAAGTTGCCCACCACCCAAGATCAGCAACCTCGGCAAATGGGACAGGGCGCGGCAGGACCTCTCTCTGGTTACATCAGAACCTATACAATATCCTCAGTTTTGCCTGTTGGTTTTCAAAGTCAGAAATATTTACTACCTAGTTCTGTGTTGGAAAATTAGAAGTTCTTAATATGCATTCAAAAAAGAGATACAAGCTATATATTACATGTACACCAGAACACACACGCTTCTGAGAGCTGCATTAATTCTTTACCTTGTGTGTCATTTGCACGCCAGCCTTGGTTATACTGGGTATTTGAATGCCACCTACTGGGCACAGATGGCCTCCACTCATTGGACATGATCATTCACACTCTAGAACAGGGCAGTGACAGCTGGTACATGCTTGCGTTGCTTGTGCTGGGTCACACTGCATGCACGTGACAGTTGGCCGAAGGCCTTGATACAAACCAAAAGGTGTTCTCTGCCATAATCACCGTTTGTCAGTCATGGCCAAGCAGGGTTCCTCCATTTCTTTGTGGCAGGGGCTGTCCTGTGCTGTGTATCACGGTCCTTAGCATCCCTGGCTTCTACTTGTAATGGGTTCAGTGTGTCCCCTTCAAAAAGTATGCCCAAATGCCAACTCCTGGGACCTGTGAACATGACCTTATTGGGAAACAGTTCCTTTGCAGATGGAATTAAGTGAAGTGTCTTGAGATAAGATCATCTTGGATTTAGGGTGGGCCTTAAATCCAGTGACCCACGTCCTGCTAAGAGAAAGGGAAAGGATATTTGAGGCACACAGACATAGAGGGAAAGGCCACGTGAAGGTGACAGCAGAGAACGGAGCAATGCAGCCACAAGCCACAAAATGCCAAGGACATCCTCCAGAAGCTAGGAGAGAGGCACGAAACAAGTTCTCCTCAAAGTCTTCACAAGGGACCAACTCTGCCAACATCTTTTCAACTTCTGGCCTCCAGAAATGTGAGGGGATAAGCCTGTTATTTAAGCCATCCAGTTTGTGGTAGTTCGGTACAGCAGCATTAGGGAACTAATACAACCCACTAAATGCTACGAGCTCCCTCCCCCAGCCGTGATGAGGGAAAATCTCTCCAGATATTGCCAAATGTCCCCTAAGGAGAAAATCACCCCCTGGTTGAGAACTGCTGGGTTAGCATTACAGCCTCTAAAATCTAAAGGGAAGAAATCTTCCATTCTAACGGGAAGGTAAATGCTAGCCATCACACCAACTGAACCCAGGTTAAGGTCTTCCACCTGTTAGGCAGATAGGAAAAGCAAATGTATCGGGGGAGCTGAAATGTGGAAACAACCAGAACCTTTCCCTTTGTTCATTAGACATTCTCTCTGAACCACCACTGGACATGAGCAGGAACCCTTTTGAACCCGTTTTGATCACTAAACATTAAGAGACTTGTAATCATCACTTGTCTGCACGGGGACTGGGGAGAGAGGTGCAGTCCAGTGTCCTGAAGCTCAACACCCATCACGCACTCACGGAGTCTCTCCTTCACAAAGGCGCGTTTTGGAGAAAATGCACCAAGGGGCTGCTTTGCCTCCTGACTCAGCCTCTTCCGCTACCAGTTAAATCCAGATGCTGACTCAGCTCTGACTCTGGGGAAAATAGTAGGTGACTGTATCGGTGCTAGTTAGAAGCGGGCTCGAGAGTCATGCTGCCTGGTTTCAAGTAGAGCTCCTGTGAGCCCCCGAACCTCCCCAGCCCCCACAGTCCTCATGTGTACGAGGGGGGAGCCATGGCCTACTCAGGTCAGAGAGCTCAGCCCAGAGTCTGACTGGCAGAGTAAAGGGGTCAGGAAATATTTGCTATTATTACGCAGAGTTGAAACCCATTCTTAAATTAGCACACCAATTTGGTGAGAACATAAAAATTACTGGTGTTTTGAAGGTTCAACTGGAGTCACACAGGAGCTACAAAGCCATTTTGCCTCAGCCTCCGTGAATCCTCAAGAAAGGAGTCTAGTTGCAAACAGTGTCTGGGATTTGCCCACCAACCCAGCGTCACCCCGTGAGAGTTTTGGGCTGGTGGACTTTGGCCGCCTTGGATGTCACTTCTGTAAAGATTACCATGCTCTTTCTACCTCTAGCTATACTTTTATTCCGCTATAGACCTGGCTATTAGATGTACCTCTTGGATACTTTTCTACTAAGTAAACAGAATCACTTTCTTATATTTAAAAGAGAGAGTCTATTAACCAAATCCAGAAATACTGAAATTTAATCTCATTTGTATGCTCTCTCAACACTGAACACCAAAAGAATTTTCCAGTCAGTGGGGCATTTTTTCCCTTTGATGTGACATGTTCAGCAAAGTCATGGGCATGGACTTCCTGAGCTGCTAGTCTCTGCGGGTTCAGTTTGATCAAAGATGCACCAGGGCTTGGAGAGTCTTCAGGCTCCACCTTCACATTCTGTCTTTGGAAGTTCAAGGTCTCTCAGCTGAGCAGCCCTTCTCAGGCCGGGAAACACCAAGCTGATTACCACTTTCTTTAGACATGTGACATTCTACACAATGGTGGATCGGTCTCTTGTGAGGAAACACTCTATGTCTCCAGAAAACTCTGCCAGGATTATTTTCTTGATTTATTTTAAAAAATATTACAACTAAAGAACAGGTTTTCAGCACTTATCCATTCTGCAGGAATACGCAGTAATTACCATCAATATACAAAATACTAGAACTGACACTGAAGAAAGGCAATGGAGACACAGCTCCTTGATCTTGAGAAACTTATAGATTTGACCAACCAATCCCAGTTTTCCCCTTCAGAATTCCCACTTTAGGAATCAATACTCTATATTAGCTCTGATCTGATGAAGTAAACTAGAACCACAAGTTATCACATCTGCTTCCAGAGACTGTGCTTTGGAACTTAAAATTAAGCTATTATGTAAAGCAAGGCCTGCTCTCATGAACTCTTAGAGTCAAACCTGAATGTCAAAGTGCAGACCTGAAACCATCACAAGCTCGCGTGGTCCCACTCATCTTGGAAACAGCATGTGCTTGGCAGTCACAGTCTCGAGGCCCAGTAATTGCAGAAACATGCTCGGCTCGATGGCGTTTATTTCCCCCACAACAGCCCTTGCTCGGAGTCTGCAATCACTGTTTATCCTTTCCCATGTCAGTCTGCGGGAGGCCCCTTCTCTGCTTTTCTTCTCCCCTTGGCAGCTGGTGCTGTGTATGTTTGGTTGAAACAAACATTCTTTCCCGGGGCATGCACGTCTGTCCCCTCGCTCTCAGCGACCAGCACACGGCCTTGAATTATGTATGTCTTCGTGCGGTTTTCACATGGGGAATGGCAATGCTTTGGAGGGGAGGCTCTCAAAGGGACTGAGGACAAGGCTGGATTCTTTCACCCTCATGCCACACCGAGGTGTCCCCTCCCCTTGACGAGGCTTGACTGATGATGCCTCTCTGTATTCCATCTCGGGGACAATTTGGAGCTCACATTACAATATGACTTCTGCAGCCTTTGAAGTTCCAGCTGCAGGGGCAAAAGCACTGTAGTGATTAGGGGCCCAGCCCTCTCTGGAAAAGGGATGGCTGCACAGTTGAATACAAAATGCAATTAAAAGGAGCACCTGGGCTGAAATCGAAGCAAAAAATGGGACTTTGGCTCCAAGCAGAAGAGGGCTCATTTAATCACACAAGAATGTTCACCTCTACAAAGTGCTTGATTCAGGAAAACCTAAAACTTTACAAAACAAAAAATGAAACCAAACCAAAAAGCCCCTCCAATTTGCCAGCGCAGCAAAGGGATGCATGAATTCTTGCCAACAGCTCCTAGGCCCCCACGGTCCAAGCACATTAGCAGAGACTCCCCTCGGACGCTGGTGAGATCTCGACTTCTTCCTGCTGCCCTGGTGTCTTCATCGTCCACCACGTGGGCCTTAGATTCTTACTCTTTCTATCTCTTCTCACACTCGTTCTGCCCCTCTACACCCTGGGCTAGTTTCCCAGCGGCAAGGCCTGTTCCAGGTGCATATTCTCAAGCTTGAGCAGTTTGTTCAAGCTCAGATCTCTGGGCCCTGTCCCCAGCCTTTCCGGTTCACTAAGTCCAGGGCGGGGCAGAAAACATGCATGTCTTAACAAGCAGCCAGACCCTGCTGCTGCTGGGCCAGGGACCGCACTTTGAGAAACACTGGGTTGGGCCAGCCTGTTCGACTAAGAGACTAATCTGAGCAAAGGTGACTTGTCATGTTGTAGGAGAAAGATCCTGGACCTCAAGGCACCAAAAAGAGCCAAGCTTCAGTTGTAATCAAACTTCCACCAGGCTATATTAACTAGGGTGAGTCCCTGGAGCCAGGGGTTCTCAAACCTGACCACGCTTTAGGCCTTGACAAAGGTGATACCAGACCCCACCCAAGAGCTGTTGAATCATAGTGTCTGGGCATGGCCCCAGGGCGCTGGTGTGCTGTAAAAACTGTACAGCTGACTCTGCTATGCTTTAATGTCTTTGAGCCTCAGCTTCTTCCCCTGAACAATGGGTATCATCGTTTTTACTTTACAGGACCATTGAGAAGAATAAACATAAATAAATATGAAAACCCCTTCCAAAAATGACAAAATGCAAGTCAAAGGTTAGGGGTTGCTTTCCCTCGCAGAAAACATATTTAAATTTAACAGAGGTCACCAATACTTCTGTTCACATCCAAGTCAATACAGAGATTTCGGGCACAGGTGAAGCTGTGGGAGAAACTTGGAAGGTAGAAAAGCATTTGAACACGTTCATCCTATTCCACCAACATGCACATCTTTCCTTGCTTCTGTTTTAAAAGCTCGTCACATTTCTATCCAGTCTAAGAAAGAAAGTTATATTATCCCTGGTGGCTATCCAGTGGCTTGGTGACCCAATCTACTCGAAGCCAAGAGTCAGCAAACTTTTTACATTTCATATGGTAAATATCTTAGGCTTTGCAGGCAGCCTCCATTGCAACTACTGAACTCTGCCACTGTAGCTCAGAACCAGCCACAGAGACTTTGGCAACAAATGGGCATGGCCGTATGCAAACAAAACCATTTACAAAGACGGGTGGCACGCTGGGTTTGACCCGCGCGCTGTAGTTTGCCAAACATGGCTCCAAACTTTCAATAAAGACACAAAAATATTCAGAGTTGACTCAAGAAAGTAGCTGGGACTCTTTCTTATGAGATGGAAAAAGCAAAGATCACCAAAGAAGGGGGACAGGGCAGACCAGACAGCCAGCTGAGCCACACACTCACTCCCAAATCCCCAGTTGATGTGAGACGTGTGCCTAGGGAAGAAGACTCTGGTCCTCCCAGGAGCACCGTTAGGTTCTCAGAAAGAGGCAAAAGTCCCCTCTTCTGTAAATTGTTGTTTCCTGCTTAAAGGTGGGGTACTCTCACCCAGTCACCTGGACACTGTAAAGCCTGTCCCCAGGCTTTAAGACTCCACACCCTGTCTTTGCCTACCACCAAGGAGTTTCACCCAACTTTATGAAAAATTCACCAAAACTCCTGGCCCCTCCCACTCCTGGCCCCATAGCAGGGCTTCCCAAGGGCTGGCCTTTGGAACCCTAGTCCCATGAAATGAAACCTACCAATTCAGTTAGGCACAGAATCCACTTGTTCCCTCGGGCACGTAGCAGCATCCTGCAGAAACACTGCCTCCTGGAAACACTTCGGGAAGTGCATCCTCACCAGGATTCTTCCCGCTCTGAAATAACGAGCTGAGACTTCTGCCCCACAGAGTAACAGGGCGCTGGGCAACATACTGGAGAAAATTACTCGGTGATCGTGTAAACCACCCACAGCCATTCTTGGAAAGGCTCTAGTCTTTCTGGGGAAAGGCCGAGTTTGAGAAATGCCTGAAAAGGAAACCTGTTCATGAAAAGGAAGCCAGCACCAATTTCCGCTTGGGTTAGTATCGGCTGGAAACAGGTGGAAGCCCTAAGAGTAGGTGTGAGTGTGTGAAACGAACATGGAGCCCCGCAGAAGGCAGGAATGTTCCACCACCAGCAAGTGTCCTCTGGACGCAACCTGTCAGGCACTCTGCAGGACGAGAATATATGTATGTGCTTTCAATTGCTCTGACAGGATCTGTTTGGATTGAGGACGGCTGTTTAATCTTTGACATATGTGTTCTACAACAAACGCTGGAATTACATAGAAATTGCTCCCTTCGTTCTGTGAGCCAAACCCTGAGTTTGGGGGTTTGGAAATCCCCACAAGGTGCTCTTCGCTATTGCTCATTCGGAAAGGAAAAGAAAGCATTTCTTTAATGAAATGCAATTGTTAAGAAACTGCCAAAAATAGATGCTTCCTATCTGCCTTCACAGATGGTAGCTTCTTTCTAGCCAATTAACTACCAATGAACTGGGGAAGAGCTATAGCAACAGGCAAGCCAGGCTCCCCTCTGCTCGGCTGGCCTACATTGTCCCGAGAAGACACAAAAGTTTCTGGTTCTGTCTCAACTCATGAAGCCTCAGGAAGAAGCCGCCTGACCCTGACATTTCTGTGCAAGGCCATTCTGGTTCGCTCTAGCTAAGCTCCCAGAATTAAACCTGATGGGTTGTCACCTTTCAGATAAATCCTGTTTGTTTATTCTCCCCCTCTGGTTTTTAACTACATCGTGTTGAGTGGAAATACCCAAGGCCCACAAAAGGTTGGTCTTTCATGAGTTTTACCAATGAGATGTATTTCTACATTAACACCATGCTGGTGAGATTTTTCTGCCTGGAAGTGTAGTGGGTATTGGGTTTTACATTGCCTGAAAATAAGCAAGTTACACACAGTCTTGGGTTTCATGAACTGTTGCTCCAAATTTTAAGCTAATCAAGAGTTCAATATTTACACATAGTTGTGCTTTTCGCCCTCTAAGCCAGTACAAAGCTACAGAGAAATGGAATTTCCTACCAAGTGGTTTCATTTTCTAATGATTTCCCATTAATTTGGAGACAGAAAGAATTTTTTTGACATCCCTTAAGTGATCTGAGGTTTAGCTTGTTTTGTTTCATTTTGGTTATTGAAAAAAATGACCTCAGAAGGAACTGGAAACACGGGCAATTGGTTAACCCAATCTGTGTTTACTTGTATGGGTGTTGTAATTAAACTAAAGTGTAATATGTCCTTCAAGAACATAAAATTAATTAATTAACAATTAAAGCTACTGGGGCGGCATCATAACAGGAGAAGATGATAATATCTACCACTTGTGTGGTCTATTTCAAGCCCAGTGCTTTACAATAATTAAATCACTTAATTCTCACAGCCATCCCGCTGGTCAAGAATGGTCGTTGACTCTACGGAGATGTGGAAGTCCAAGATCAAAGAGGTTCGAGCCCTTTGACGTCACACAGCTAAGAGGCAATGGTGCTGGAATTCAAGTGCAGTCATCTAAGTCAGTGGAACTTCCTGAAAACTCAATACAGTATTGAAAGTTGGTTAAAATGTTGGTTCTGTTTGCTCTTAGGATACCATTAGACCACAGAAGTTTCCAGACATGGCTTTAATACCACTGATATACCAATGGTTTGATTTATGTTTAATGATTTCCCTGAACTCTGCACTTGAGTGTCCAACTAATATCTCCAATGTAGCACTTCCAAAATGGAGCTGCTCGCCTAGTCTAGCCCATCTCAGTAAATGGCAAATATGTTGTACCATTTTATATCCACTCCACCAGCAAATCTGTTGCCTCTATATTGGAAATATATGTGGAATTCAAGAACCCTGGGGAAAGCCTCCGTCATAACTCACTTATTGGTAACAGCCTCCTAGCTTCTAGTCTTGTTATATGACAGCCAGAATGGCTCACATACAATACAAATCAAATCATGTAATTCCTCTGAATCCCATGTCTTTACCTGGCCCTACAGGACCCCAAGCATCGACTTATGTCTACCCTTCCCCAGGAGGCAAAACAAAACCAACACAAAATACCCCACTCCCTCTCCAAGGACCACACGTGACGCAGCCACTCACCCTTCGCAGGTCCCCAGCAGGCTAGGCCTGTTTCCACCTGAGGATATTTGCACTTGCTGTCCCCTCTGCTGAGGATGATTTTCCCCAAGCTGTCTCTGGGACTGGCTCCCTCCCCTAATCAGACGGGACTCCTCTCTCTGCCCCTTCTAGGTCAAACATATGTGCCCATTCTTTGGGCTATTTTTTTCAAGTGTTCTGTGAAGTTGAAAATTTTTAATTTAAAAAGATGGTGAGAAAGAACATAATTCAAATCCTATGGTTCTCAAAGTAATAAATAAAATTTTTCTGTTGAAAGAATAAAAGAATGAGTGTTAGACCACTTTCCAAGCCTGCACTCCCAGGCTCCATGCACAGAGCAGATACACAGGTGGCCTAGGGACAGTGGTCCTACCCCATCTTGGGAAACTTGCAGCCTTAGTCCGAATGTTTATCTGGCCGTCATCCACCAGGCTAAGAACAACGGATTTTAAAGCCGACCAAACTAACGTCACAATCTTGCGTGACAATCTTAAGAACAGGTCTCTAACTTGGCCATACACTTCGACAGTCACCAGAGCCAGGTAGAAATGCTGTGAAACCAGCGTCTCTTCCATTTACGTCGTGCTTCTTGAGGAGTCTACGCTTGTTATATTTTAAAAAATAGAGTTCAAATATTTAATTTTTAATAAGGTGCCAACGTTTACACAGAGTGTTACAATAAAAAAAATTGCTTTGTGGTCGTTCCAACACCAAATGCGAATAGATCTCATAAAAGTCGCATGTAGTCTCGTTCCCAGCACACTGAGGCCAGTGAAACACTTGTTATGACCACACGGGCGAAAATGGAGTCTGCTTCATGCTCCCTGAGTTAGGCGCACAGGCTCTCCCCTCCTGTAAATCACTACAGAGGTTGGAAGTTGAGTCTGATAAAGCACTGCCCGGTGAGACTGAAACAGAGGTGAACTATGACAATTATGTAATTCACTTCTCCAACTCGAGTTTCTTCTCTCTTCCAGCTCATCACCTGATAATGAACACTGAGCAGCATTTGCATGTGTTGATCATTTAAAGTAACCAACTCTCACCTAAGTGAGGCAAACTGCTCAGTTTTTCCATTTCTGTGACTTATTAAGACCAAAAACGTTTCTAGTGACCTGTCTTCTCCTTTGTGAGGTCTTTGGGAAGGACTGAATGGAGAAATTTGAGATTGCCCGGTTATAAGTAACAGCAAACACTGAATGCTGATTTACTTCTAGCACATTCCCTTTCTCTAAAAGCCATGCACACAGCTGCATTTCCAGCTGGAGTCTGACTTCTATGACATAGTTCCTTCATAACCGAGAGAGCAACAGATAGGTTGATGTGCCTGCTCAGAGAACTCCTTTTCCATTGTGTATTTATGTCCATTTACATTAAAAAATGATTCAGAAAGAATCCAGTAAGTTCTACAAATGTCTAAAGCCTTTGCTTCTGGAAAAAGGAAACAAAAACGCTCTTCTGAAAAATGTTTATTTCATCTCCACATCCCAATTCTACTCCTCTTGCTCATCAGATCACGGGTTAAGTGATGAAGTGCTACAGCAAATACTTTCCGAGTTCCTACCCGTGTGCTTTTTAACAAGGAATGACAAAGCTGAACAGCATGTTCCCCATGGAGTGTGGCCAGTGGGTGAGTTAGGGCTCCAGGGGAGGAAGGCAACTGGCTCTGGTAGTCACCATTGCAAACTCCCCCATCATTGACCTTAACCTGCCTGTCTGGCCCTGGCTTTTAGTTAACAAGAGCCCGGACCCCACAACAAATTGGATGTTGAACTTATGAAGGAAAACAATTTTAGGTTATTTAAGTCAAGTAACACTCCCAACTGTTTCCCGTGAATTCACAGACATCCCCAAGCTAAGCATCCCTACACTAAGATACAACTTCCTTTGGTGACCTTGGCCCAGAGGGAAGTACTCGCTCATCCCTCCATGGCCTCAGCTGGAGAAGGAGGACCTTCTCTGGTGTCGCTGACCTCTGGCTGTCTTTCAGTTTCACATTCCCTACTGAAGCTCCTTGTTTTCAGCTAAAAGGGCGTCCCGGATTATCTAAATCCAGGCTATGACTAATACTCTTTGGGAGGCCACATGGGAATAAGAGGGGAACTACATGAAGCAACCCTTAAGACTTTTTGAGATTTAAAGTCCAGGAAGCTCCAGGTCCACTTGCATTTGTTCCATGGAAACCCAATAACAATCCTAACATTAGGACCTGTTACTCAATACGTACGTGCCGTGGACGGAAAAACAAATTTCATTCTATTAGAAGACCGAACACTGAACCTCCTACTTCTGCACGTCCATGCTGAAGTGGTTATCTGATATTATTTTGGAGGGAGCCAATTACAGAAACAAATTTTCCATAGTTTGTCAGCATGATCTGACTTAAACTTTTTAAACACATCAACTAGAAGTTTTCATAGAAAACCACTTTTAGCTAAGTTGTTATCCAAGGTGAACATTTTTATTTGGACTAAGAAATGATGAATTCTGATTAGGAGTTCTCTGTCACGTCTGACAGAAGAGTGAGGCCTATAAGGTTAGAAGAGCGCATCTGAAGGGCTTCGGCAAGCAAAGGTAAATAAGATGGGAAGGACAATGACAGGATCACAACAATGGCACCCAATACAGCAGACAACACCCCCCTCCCAAGGACCAGTCCCCCCTTCCTCTAAATCTTCTTCAGAGAGTAATATGCCTCACTAAACATTGTCCTTCCCAGACTCACGTGCCACTGGGGGAGCCATGTGACAGAATTCTAGCCAATGGGTGACAGCTGAGCATTTCTGGGACAGCTTTGCTTTCTTGATATTACCACTGTACCAATTACTTGCCTCTTCCTGCTTAGAAAGCAGACATTGTACCGGCAGTTCAGTAACCATCTTGAGACTATACCACAAAAGATGGTGGGAAAAAATACCAGAGTGTGGACCCTTGATGATATTATGGAGATGATTGTCCTCAGTGCACAATTGCCAGGTTTCCTCTTCAGCTTGTCACTGTTCATTGGGTTTTCTATGATTTGCAGCCAAATGCACACCTGATACATCAATATCCAATGATGATATTGTGAAGGATGAGGACGACGCAGTGAAAAGAGAAGAACAAAGACTAAACAGAAAGAGCAAACAGGATAACTCTTATTCATATAGATCATACAGTGGACCTAAAAAACACAGTTTAATTCCTTCACCAAGAAAAGACAGAAGTCCTGACTGAAAGAATAAATGCATCATTACATTCAATCCAAAGATGCCCAACGCACAAATTGGCTGTCTCGAATTTAACTCTGTCCTTCTGTGCTTTGATTGCTGGTATGAAAGTGCATGCTTATACATTAAAGCTGGGCGTTTTGCATCCTACAGAGAAGAGAATGGAACAGATTTAGAATCAATTTAGTGTTTCTCTTGCACTCCATTTGGAGGAGTTCCCACTGAGAACTCACATGCCTCACCCTCTCTGCAGCCGTATTTAATAAGATCTGAGAGGGAAAATAAGTAGTAACACTGGGTAGCCTGTTCTGACTCTTGTATGGGCTATTTGGAAATTAAAACACACTAATGGCAAGCTGGCAGCATATACGATATGGCCCACAGAAAGTGCTAGACTGATCAATATTTAAGAATGCACAGGCAACAGCAATAAATAAATAAAGCAAATGTGACGAAGATACAAATCAGTGCTTGGGTGTGCATACTCTCAAAATAAGGATGAATCCCTTTGCATGGAAGGGAATACAGTGCAGCACCAAACGTTCCAATAGTTCATCAGGCAGTCCCAAGATGCTGGACTTGCAGAGAGAAATAATTTCTTCATACTCATCACAACCGGTGATCCTGATGTTGGTTCAGAAGCTGATGGATAAGCAAAATAACAGACTGAGAACAGAGGCAAGAAATGGGATAGACATGCGTGAACCCATACTTGCAGTTTTCACTCTGTTCAAATTTAATTTCTTTTTCTTTTCCAACAAAGTGCAAATATCTTTAGTCTGATACAGTAACATAGCAGCAAAGCTTCAGAAACCAATAAATAAGGACACTGACACACCAATACCCCACCCCTTTGCATTATGGACTCAAAGCTTCATAAACATCGGCCTTCAACAGAAGGGCAAACATTTCTGGACTCAGCATTTGTGTTCCATGTCCCTGTACAAACCACATCATTTACACCCACCCACATGCCCCCATAGCAGTTAGTAAAGTCATTAACAAACACAATTTGAAAGTCATAAGGGGTTAAAGCTATAAAATGCCTACTCATTGATGTATTTTTTTAACAAAAGGTTTCATCTTTCTTCCTTTCGAACAAAGCTTTTGGATCGTTCATTAGAATAATAACACATCATTTGTTTACTTCTTTTAAAATGACACAGTTGTTGTATTTTTCTCATAATAATTGCCATCTTGTTTCTAATTAAACATGATGGATTCAGGGTCCTGGTTTGCCATCTGGGCCATATGTCTCAGAACATCCTTTTTTGTAATGATGCCAAGAAGTCTCCTGGAGAAGAAACAAAATAGAGAAAAGAGGTCAACCTTGCAATACTGACTTGTGCCTGTCCCTACACACCAGCGTCTTTTTCACTTTTCACCTGGGTACACGCAGAGACAACATTGCCCAGCTTCCCTTACAGTTGGGTGCGGCCAACTGAGTGAGCTCTGGCCGACGGCATATGGGTAGACATGAGAGAGGCCCCTCCCAATTTGCCCACACATTTCCTCACACTCTCTCTCATCATCTGCCAATCAGAGGCAGAGGAGCCAGTGAAGGACTCTGAGGTCACATGGGATTGACTTAGGAGCCACCAGATTCAAAGATATGGGTCCCTGAACGACTATGTGTTTAGAGCCCGCACCTGCTATAACCCACCTTGGATGTGACATGGAGGAAAAATAAATCCGACACATAAGGCCACTGAGACTGCAAATATGTTTATTCCAGCAGTAAACCTATGATGACTAATAGACACTCCTAAATTTCAAGGTTATAATCAATAAAACAAAAGGGCTGTATCAAAGCCATTGTCAAAATTTGCTTACACCACAGAAATTCCATGCATAAGGTATTTTAAGTACAGTAATTGATTCTATTTTAAATCTATCTTACTAGAAGGGTAAAGTTTGACATTCATCTCTGACCATATATGTAAATTACCTTCTCTTCCCAAATTCCACTGCTTTCAACTTACACAAACAATACCACCTACCAGGGTCCCTTGTGTAGGGACCCTAGACAGTACATTGCATAGAGTGCTCTTTGCAAACACTACGATGTAAACGGTGCCCCTAAATTATGCAGCACGTACTTGGACATCCCCTCACGACAGCCCTTGCTTTGCTCTTGATTTTATTAAATATTTAAATGACCACCTTCTGGAACAAATCATGTCCTCTAGGTACAATGAAGGGCTTGAAAGAAGGCAACATATGCAACTTCTTCGGAGAAAAGAAGTTCCATTGCCAAATTAGTTCGCAAAATGCTGCTCACCATATCTCCATAACACCCAAGAAAAGGGGAATGGAGAGGTGAACTATGGCGGTCTGACACTGGGATATTGTATGCCTTTTAAAGTGACAAGCTTCTCTATACCTGTGTAAAATGATGATACATACACCAAAAGAAGCAGAAAACACAACTGTACCACAAAGCCATTTGTCTAAATTAAAGCTAAATCACTCAAATTCATCTCTTACTAATAGAAAGTAAATATTCAAAGGGAATTTAAATATTCAGAGCAGTATTCAAGTCAGCTGCATCTGGCAAAATGCACACTGGTTAGTGAACTTCTCAGGCCAGAACTCTGATTTCTTTGCCCCTGATCACATTGGACCTTAAAAAAGCAATTGATTTCTTGTGTTAGTTTCCCCCTCTATCACACTGGGGGAAGCAGCAGATACTACTTCTTGCACGTGATCTCATAGGAACAACACAAGAGAGAGGAAAACAGCAAAAAGTGGCCCTTAAAGGCATGCTAAGCAAAAAGAATAATGGCAATATGGATGACAAAACACTGAAATAAAGCATCATGACTCCATCATGATAATCCAAAAATGAGGAAAAAATGTAGAAAGCAAAACAGAATTAGAAAACCAACATTTTGCAGCCCCCAATGTTAAGAATTAGTTCAGTCAATAATTATCAATGGATTCCAAAACAATTGGGCGAATGGTTGCTGGAAAACAGAAAATTCACATGGTTTCAAAGCATCTCTCCACAGATTACATACAAAGAGAAAAATGTCCCTTTACAAGTGAGGGTTCCGGCCATCACCACCTCATCCAAGTGATGGAGCTTATCACCAACAAAGTCGGAAAAGCTGACGTTATGACATCATCTACTTTGAAATGTTGCCAAAAACTACTTAAACCAAATCAAACCATGAGGAAGCAATCAAACAAATTCAGAATGTGAGACTACTGGTCTGGACTCTTCAAAAAAAAATCTATGTCACAAATAACAAACAAAAAAGGCAGGGAACTATTTTAAAGGAAAGATGAATGAGGCAAAACAACCAAATGCAATGTATGAACCTTGAAGGAAGTCTGCATTGAAATTTGATATGAACTAGATATTGGGTGATAAAATGAGTTATTATTAATTTTCTGTAATTATGGTTTAGTGGTTATGTAAAAACAGTGTCCTTACTCTTTAAATATGTATGCTTCATTTGTAATTGCCAAAACCTGGAAGCAACCAAGATGTCCTTTAGTAGATAAATGGATAAACAAATATCCAGACAATAGAATATTGTTCAGTGCTAAAAAGAAGTGAGCCATTAAGCCAGTTAAAGATGTGGAGGAACCTTCAATCCATGTTGCTAAGAGAAGCCAGGCTGAGAAGGCTGTGTGATTCCAATTCTATGATATTCTAGAAAAGACAAAACTAGGGAGACAGTAAAAAGGCCAGCAGTTGCCAGGGGTTGTGGGGAGGCGGGAGAAGGGGAGATGAACAGGCAGAGCACAGAGGATGTTTAGGGCAGTGAAAACTACTCTGTGTGATACTATAATGGAAGGTACATGTTGTTCTCCAAACACAAAGAGTGAACCCTAATGTCAACTACAGATCTTCTCATAACAATATATTGCTATTGCTTAATCAATGGTAACAAATACAATACACCAATGAAGGTGTTAACAAAAGAGAAACTGAAGAATTCCCTCATAAGAGAGGGAATATGGGAACTCCGTAGTTTCTTGCAATTTTCTGTAAACCCAAAACTACTCTAAGAAATAAAGTCTATTAATGAAAGAAAACAAAACCTTTGGAGGGGAGGGTTTGCCTGAAGGGAGGGGGTTAGTAAAGAAGCATAAAGTCAGGAACTGTTGTTTTCTTATCCTAGCTGTTTAGAGCTACTTGACTTTAAACATGTTCACATGGGACTTTGAATACATTTCTGAAATTTATCAAAATGCAGTCAAACTGATGATGCCCCATAAAACCAGATGCTGTTTACTAAATTTGCCAAGCTGAGTCTGAGTCCTGACTAAGGCGCTGCCATAACAAAGCGCCACAGAGTGAGTGGTTTAAACAACAGAAATGTAGGTTCTCACGGTCCTGGAGGCTGGAAGGCCGAGATCGAGGAGCCGACAGGGTTGGTTTCAACAGAGGCCTCTCTCCTGGGCTTGCAGACATCTGCCTTTTTGCTGTGACCTCACATGGTCCTTTTCTCTGTTTGAGCATCCCTGGTGTCTCTTCCTCTTTTTACAAGGACACCAGTCCTGCCAGTCCTCATGACCTCATTTAGTCTTAATTATCTATCCTCGTAGAGACCCCATCTCCAAATACAGTCACATTGGAGGACAGGAATTCAATATAAGAATTTGGGGTGGGGGGGACAACACGATTCAGTGCATAACAGCCTTCAACTTCCTTTAATATAGAAAAGGAATAGTTAGAAAGCAAGCAGAATGCCTATAACATGCCACTAAGACAGCGTGATTGCAACAGAAATGGGAACAGGTGTGAGCAGTTGGATCCATAAAGGTGTGTCTGGACACGGTGGGAAAGGGTTTCTCTGCTGGCAGTTGCTGGCTAATGGATAATCCCTCAGCTTAAAATGCTCTTTTGTTCTCTTTGAAATTTGTTTTCTACTTCAAAGCCTGGTTCAGGACATGCGCCTCGGGAGCACCTGGGTAACACCACTTAGATTAGATTATATGCATGTCCCTTAGTAGATGACGAGGCCCTTGGCTTTATTTTTTAAACACTTTTTGAGCCTTCTCTGAGTCTCAGTCAAATAGATGCTCAGTAAGGCAATTAAACCAATGTCGCTTTTAAAAATATGACCTGTTAGTGTTTGCAAAGGGCTGAGACCTCGACTATACCACACACACACACACCCCTCCCATATCTATAAAGCCTGGTTTTTATTTCCTTATCTTTACCCTGGAGACAGCATCAAAGATCAGGCTTTTGCCTAAAGCAGTCCTGACAAGCCCCCCTTCGAGGTCTGCAACTACAATGTCTGAAAGTCAAGCTGGTTTCAACGATTCGGGGGGAAATATGAATTCAGGAGCTGCCTTGGGTGCAGCCATCAACTGTGCCCTGGTCTGTGACAATAATTACCACAGAAGAACACTGCACATCCGCCCGGAAGGAGGTGACATCAAATCCAGCGGGGTTCATTAGTGCTGTGAAATGTCCCATTTGATTTCAATCAAGAGTTTGCACTTCCAGCCCTTTGGGTAGTGGTTCAAGTGAATCCAGTGACTGTTAAATGGCCAATCTATGATCGTGAACATAATTCAGATTAAAGTAGCTTCTGAGGCTACCTAGTAGATCTTGGGAAACACTGACAGCACCTCCCCAGCTCACCTGTCCTTTCTAGATCCCACATACAGGTCCCACATACAGAAAATGCCACCCAAATTCACTCTTTGCCACTGCAGGCTTCCTAGACTTCGGTATTCTGGGGACAAAGGCTTCTCTGGTTCCTGGTCTGCTTTCACAACTACCTCAGACCCGAGGCTCCAAGAAATCCTGCAGATGATGCAGGTCAACAGGATGCGCTTGGCTCTCGGCTACAAGCAAGGAGGGTACACGGTGACAGAGTAATCAAAAACGCGCACTGGCCTAAAACGTGCCTGCCCTGGCTGAAAGCCCGGGGAGATGAAAGGCCCTGCACACAAGGACCCCTTGCCAGCACTAACTTATCAGCATCTGTGTTTGTTTAAAATATGTAGAGCGAGAGTGAAAGAGAGAGAGCGAGAGAGAGCGATTTTGTTTTCTCGTAGAACATTCGGAGCCAATTTCAGCACCCAAATCTTCACAGGAAAACCTCATGGGGCTCCATGAGGTGCAAGTGGGCATTAGGAGCAGAATTTCCTGCCAGAACTGGAAATTCCAATGATAACTGACATTGGATGATTATTTTAAAGGGAAAGAGAAACTGGTATCCACTTGAGACGACATGGGTGATCACAGCAGTATTTATGCCAAGTGCTGGAAATTCAAGTACAGTACATAAATGGGCTTCGGTGTTTTGCAAAGTGGGGCCCCCCAACCAGCACCAGCCCCTCGGAGCTTGTTAGAAATATACATCCTCTGCCCCCTCCCCAGACCTGCGCTGGGGCCCACACTCTGGGGTCCGCCCAGAGGTTTACCCCTTGGGGATTCTGATGCAAACTCCAGTTTGCGAACCACCGAGTTCCTTTCAAAGTCACAGGAAAAATGATCTCTAGCCTCAATCATCTGTTTATTTATTCCCTATTGATTACCCTTCCCAAGCACAAGACAACCCCCTAGCTGCTGTCAGAGCTAGGAGGACGCCTGTCCTGTTGGCTAGGGGTTCTCTGGGTCAACGTGCAAATCCAGCCCCTTGCAGAGCCCTGTGCTGCCGTTAGCAGGACAGTGAGGATGAGTAAGGCATCCAGTCCAGAGCTACCTGATTGTAATACCAGTGACATGTTGGGCCCGATGGTTCTTAGTTGCAATGGGGGCTGTCCTGTGCATTGTAGGGTGGTGAGCAGCACTCCTGACGTCTACGTACTAGATACCAGCAGTACCCCCTCTCCGCAGCTGAGGCAACCAAACTCTCCAGGGGGGAGGGGTAAAACAAGCCAGGTTCAGAAGTGCCGGGCTAAACAGGAGTGTTCTGGCTCTTCAAATGTAAACTGCATCAGGGAGCGAAGCCTCTGGAATCGATAAAGGCCTAAACGATACTTAGGGGACTGATGTCTCCGCAATGCACATCCCACACTTCCGACCCCCAGTCCGTTATGTGCAATGGACTGGGCGGACAAGCAGAGGTTCCAGGCTACCCTGACGGAGCCAACCTCTTCCTCCTACCAAGCTTCTGAGGCCATGGAATTTGGGGTACACCTCGGAGCTCAAAGAATGATCCTCAGGGCACTTCGCCGTTCATGCCATCATGACCCTTTGATCTTCACAGCGCTGCTTGCCTGGTTTGCATAAACACAAAGCAAAAGGAATACCATGGGGCCACCAAGTCTCTCAGCTCTCAGATAGGTTTGTGTTGAAAACATGGACTTGTTTTGAACAGACCGATAAATCAGGGAACAAGCTGAGCATAATCTGCTTCTGCTGGTTTCACCCATGAGGAACTGCATGTGGGTGCAGAAAACTGCACCCAGCTGAGCCGCGGGCACAGGAACGCATACAATGCTCAGGAGCCGTGGCCCTCACGACACTCAGGCCCACGAGCCAACCTCGGGGCTCTCTCAAGATGAAGTGACATCTTTATCGTCATATTGATATATTTCTTAATCATTTAACATGTCTAAAATGGTACTAGCGCTTTTATTACTGCGCCATCTCTCTTTTTTTTTTAATGTGGCACTGGCGAAGTATTTGAGTATTGTGTCCCTAACTCTGTTCTTTCTCACAAGCCCTGTGGTTTTCATTGTTCATTTTTGCATATGGTCAGCGCCATGACTGTGAGGAATGTATATGTCACGTTATAGCAGAACTTGCTGTGCCTTCTCCCTGAGCCACATGGTATCTGGGTGGCACAAAAGCAGCTCCAAGCCCTCTCCTTTGCCTCTTCCACTTTTTGGCTCAACCTGCAGCCTCAGGCCAGACAGCAGCCCCACCTGGAAGCTTCTGCCACCTTCCCCGGCTGCACTAGCCCCTGTGCTAAGTTCCCGCAGCTCCTGGTCATTGTCTTCTCAATGTGCCCGCCACAACATACCGCCATCCTCTACTAAGTGCTGGTCCTTGCGTGCCCTAAGGACTGAAACCACGTCTCACTCATCTTGTTCTCCCAAGTCTTACCACAGTACACATTCCATCAACACTAGTCCAGCCACTTACCCACTGCGTGTCACCAAGCACTGCCGGAGCCCCAGTTTCCGGAAGATGTCCACTACCGTCTCCATGGGCGTGTGGTCCGTGACCGTGAAAGGGCTGAGGTTCAGGACGCGGCGCAGCTTCAGGGGCTGGGGGCTGTTGGCCGGCAGCTCGGGAGGCTCCTCCGTGAAATACATGATGGAATTGCTCACAATGCCCTCCTGCCTCTGTCTGGCATTCTCTAGAATGGGCAAGCAGGAGAGTGAGCCGCGCCGAAATCCCTTGCTTAGCAACCGCCCCAGCCCCAGCCCCAGACCCGCAGGGGCACACATCCTCCCTCCACCTGCATCCTAGAATCTCACAGAAAAGGGTTTCACGGGGCAAAGTCCACATCCTTAATGAGGGGCTTCAGCCAAACATCTGTGAAATCAGCCACTGCTGGGCTAGGTCCCCCTGCTGTGACCCAGCCATTCACTGCCAAAGTCTTAAAACATGGGTCCGACCAGGATGGCCCCTTAGAGGGAACGCATTGCTTCCCCTGGACTCCAGGGCACCCAGAAGGCCCAGAGCCCTCCACCCTTGCCTCCCTAACACTTCTTCACCTCATATCACGGGCTGAGGTTTGACGTGACAAGAAACCTCATGTAGCTGCCCAGTAACCCTACTACATTGCTTTTTTTAAATAAACTAACACAGTTGGCCCAAATGGCATTTTGAGCCCCGAAAGGAACAGGAAATTAATAGGGCCATCCCAGGCTCACAGCCGAGAAATGCAGCTCAATCCCAAATATGACCCTTGGGACCAAAGAAATACCCCTAGAAAAGCCGCATCTTCCTCCCCTTGGATCTCCTCTCTTAAAAATGGGCCATTTTGAGGGTTTCTCAAAGAAATATAGTAAAGCTGTTATGGTAACAATCAGCCTATTTCTATCTATAGGCAAGACCATGTGAAAGAAAGATGAAGAAAAGTGGGGTAACAGGAACTCATTAGAATACAGCCTTCTGCAGTACTAGAAACCCAGGCTATTTTAAGTCACACATGAAACAAATCCATCGGTCTTGAGATATTTCTCCAAGGCAATTTTCCTTCTGTTGGAATTTTAATCTTTCTTTTGGTTCATGGGAAAAGGTTAGGAAAAATGTACGGTGAGGCTTGCCTTAAAATGAATCCTGGTTTCTATAATACAGTTCTCGCCTTCGCAAAGACTACAATCCACCTATATGGTTCGAACTGCCTGCCCTGAAGCCATTAAGCACAGTAGAGTTACTAACGCAGTACTCAGGGTCGGGCAGAGTTGGGAAAAGAGTCTCTGTTTACATGAGAAACGGGGGGCCCGCTGGGCGAATGCCTGCACATTATTTGGGTCAGGTTAAATCTAGTTACATCAAATGGGATATGATTCAACCACAAATGCCAGATGACACAACACATTTTCAAATGGAGATGCTACGTGATGCACACACACCTCTCTCCTAAATTAAGATGGTTCTATCCTGAGCACTCAGGTGAGAGGCAAGAGTCAACACATGCTTGTTGGCTCATCTTCATATATCAACTGATTCTCCAAAAGTCCCACATAATGGGAACTCCACCTCTTTCAATAATCACGTAGAACATTAGAAATGGATCAAGCCACACACCTCAATCAAGAACTGATCACATGAATTTGCTGAACCCCTTATAAAGTCAAATGCAACTTAGTACACTGTCAGTCCACTTGTTCAAATAAGTGAGATTCCATTTCCTTGGCAGTCTACTGACTGGGTTACAAGCTCTGATTCTGGCAGCAGCTCAGTGAATTCTTGCTCACCAGTGCACTCCTGGTGCCGGGACAGTGCCTAGTGTACACCAGACACCGAACATGTATTTGCCAAATGCGTGCATGACCCAATCAACCAACAGGTGAAACGAGGAGTGAGCGAGCCTCCTACATGTTGGTGGACTTGGCTTTGCCTGTCATGTAGAACAGAGCCTATTGCACGTAGGAGGCATTAGGAATGAAAGTCCATGAGCTAGTCACTGCCGGACAGGAAATGAAAGGCAGCAGGCGGGGTCAGAGCCGGAGGTCTGAGCTGTGCTCCTTCCTGCTCCAAGGGTGGCAACTGCTGCTCTCTCCAGATGAGCTCTGCATTACGAGAGCTCTATTAGAAAGACTTATGGTAAAGCTCTGAACTCCAGGGATGGAGATGCTATGCGCAGGCCAAAAGCTGGTGAACACAAAAAGAACCAGCAAGAAAGCTCTGCACATCTCTTCATTGGCATGAACCATCTGCTCTCGGTTTGGACAAGAAATCTTCATCGATAGCCAAAATGCCTGCAACAAACTCTAACATCTAAGTCCACAAAGGGCAGAGCCGAGTTGCTATTACTCCCAAACTCTAGCTCCTAGGACTGTGAGGGCACGTGGTGGATACACAAGAAATATTTCTGGTGTGAAAGGACACACTGACTCCTCTCCCAGGGGAAGATCCGGTGCTAAAAGAGAAGACACTCTCACACCTCAAACATCTGTGGGAGCCTGTGTTAGAAAATAATCCCTCCAAAAGACACCCAGTGCTTACATGTGTAAAAGACAAGAAGGAAATGTACCAAATACTAACCATGGCCTTCCATGGCACTGAGAAGGTAGAGGCCTTTTCCTGTTTGTTCTTTTACTTCTGACTTCCCCGATATTCTCTAAGTATTTCTTTCTTTCACTTTAAAAAATATAGTAAACTTCATTTTTAACTGTATTAAAGATCAGGTAGTTAAGCTGTTTTCAATAAGGAGGTTTACTGTACATTCTACTAGAACTAGTATTAATGGCTGCAGCTTCTGAAAAATGATGTACAGTTTAGGAGCACCTGCTAAGGTCATTCAACTTGACATTCCACTTTCTAGCAGCAATATGACCATAATGCCAGGTGCAGAGAGGGTAATTAAGAAAGTGTTGATAAAGTGACTTTCACAAACTATGATAGACCAAGAAATCTTAAAAGACTAGAAATAATCACATATTCACTAAGCTATTACCATGGCTTTAGAGCAATGGTTCTTGATTGGGAGCAATTGTGCCTACCTTTAGGGGACATTTAGTAATATCTGGAGACACTTCTGGTTGTCCTAACTGAGGGATGAGCATCTACTCTACTGGCATCTACTGGGTAGAAAGCAGGGATGTCGCCCAACACCTTACAGTATGCAGGACAGCCCCCTTAATAAAGAATGATCCAACCCGAAATAGCACCAGTTTTAAAGTCGGGAAACTCTAGAGTAATTATGTTTTTAGGGTAGTAATACTCTATCATCTTCCTCATTAAAAAAATGTTTCCACAAAAACAGGTGTAATTAACAAGAAAGATTAAAATAGAAAATAGGAAACAACTGTAGTGGTGGTCAGTACAAAGATGATATGATAACAAAGTAAAAACTATTTAGAAGAGAAAGCAGACTGCTTTCTGATGTTATAGTTTACTAAGGCATGGAGAAGTCCCTCCGTATGTACCTTGTAGTCCCCAGAAGAAAAAAAACAGATTACACCACTGTCATCCCAGGAGGAAACCTCTTTACTCCTAAACAGCCTGTCCAACAGATCTGACACTTATCTTCTTATTCAGTCCTGGACGTAGATCCCTTTCTGCAAGTAAGCATCTTCCACATGCTGGAGAATCATCATTAAATCATCCACCAGACAAAAAAAATCAGAGTTCCCTTAACTCTTGCCCATAACTCTAACTTTCCATCCCTTTAATCATCTTTGCGGCTTCCCACCGAGTCCTCTCTCAACCGGTCCTCGCTTAATTGCGGAACTCAAGGCATGGAAGAGCCGGAGCCCTGCTGAGCACGGAAAGAGCCTCATGTTTGCAAATGGCACCAAGGGGTAAAGTCCCACTTACTAGGAATTGGAACAGGGGTCACATATGGCCATGTGTGCTAGTGTGTGATGCTGAAGAGGGCTGCACTTCTTAGATGGTGCCAAATGAATTGTTCTCTAACAAAGACACTGGTCATGGTTTGCATTCCAGAGAGGGACTGAAGATAACAACACATTCTCAGTGTCATGTGAGCAGCTGCTACAATTTTTAACATGACCTGTAAGAAAAATTCTTACTTGCCTCATTTACCATTCTTTTCTTATCCAAACTATCTCAGGTCCATCTATCTATAATCTTTCCTCCTAATTCCCCTGAACTGAGAAGTGGCATGGAATCATTACTAGCTAAATGCTAATGTCATATTTCCATATTCATGAAAGAGCATACAATTTTGCAAATATAGGTCATGAATTTCTCCACCAGAATAGAGTCTTCCATTTCCACAGACCAGGAAAGCACCTTTTCTAGTTGCTCAGAACGAAATACTCCTTACCTTTCCACAAACCATGTAAACAGCGGCTTCTGTACTATCCTTGGGCTGATTGAAAGCATATAGGTAGTGTTTACACTGTGTATTGCCTCTTCAGACATTCCAAACATAGCTTCCAGGGGAGCACTCGGTTGGCAAGCTTAAATTTCTTCCCTAACCGGTTGATGACAATTGCTGCTTCCCACTTGATTACGGTAATGGCTTTCAGCAAAATTAGTAAACTGTCTCTTAGCAGGTGTGCCTGGAGCTACACAACAGGTAATGGATTCCGTGACATTTATTACTTTATTTTTTTAAATTCCAACCTTTGCTTAAAGGATTTTAGGGACTGAATACATTTTTTTTCAAGATTGCTGATTACATTATTTTAAAACGAACCCGATCCTTCTTATACAGCTTTTTAAAAATTTTTGTTTTTTCAATAAGGTGATATTTATGCCTAAAGGCACCTACCTGTTAAGCAACAGGACCTCCTGTAAGAGAAGCCTCACTGAGCACTTAAGCACTAATGTGCTATCATGTCTAAAATACACGGTCAGTTGTTGTCCTGTGACAGGTAAATATGTTTGAGCAATAACCTAAAATTATAGGATATAGCTTATCTAAAGTTATTTTTATAAAGCCTTTGATGAACACACTTTAAAGATATCTCCAAAGCTATTTAACATGTGAAGAGATTTGGAAATTCAAAGGGAGAGCCTAAGAGATACTTAACAAAGGCAGGAAGAAGCAAAGGGTTGTCCAGTGGGGCATGCTGTCATCATATCCAGGCACGTCCCACTGACAAATTTCATAAATACTCTGAAAGACGGAATATGTAGTAAAAGAACTGACGGTTCACCTGAGCCACATCATGGGCCCCAGCCTGCAGTGAGATACCGAGATGGCGTGCAGGTCAGGGGGGCAGGCACATGAGCAGGATGGCATTCGTGTTTGCCATGCACCGCAGACACGCTCAGCAGCTCCCTGCCCCACTGCATCGGGGGGGTGGGGGGGCTGCTGGGACTCCAACGGGGCGAGCGCCCAGGGCTCACTGCTCCTCCTGGGAGCTCACGGCCCCGCTTTGCTCTTTGGACTCCTTCTCCCACTGCTGCCCTTCTGGTGCAGTCGTTGCCAGGCTGATGGAGCCAGCAGGCTTGCCCCACTGAGCTGCCTGTCTTCAGGGTGTCCCACCTGTGCATCATGTCCTCTCTCCTCTCCCCACTCAACAGCCTCCCCTCAGCCAAGCTGATTTCAGTAGCACATGAGGAGGAAAAGCATCACACAGAACTACATGACTTCTGTTCATTAACCTACATGGGCCTCAAACTGGTGGGATGGGACATAATGTCATAAAGTGAAGTGAAAAGCTTGTGTTGAACAGAGCGGGGCACCCGAGGCAAAGAACTCACCGCCTCACTAGTTAGTCTGCCTCAAAGTCTGTCTGAGAGCAGCTTGGCCTGGGCCAGCCCTGTTTTCCCATCGCTTCCTTCTCAGCTCTGCCCAACAATGAATTCCCTAAAAGGCAGCTGCTATCGCTTGTCTCCTAGCAGGACTGGGGCCCAGGTAGCTGCTTGCAAACGTGGTGGTCACCTTCAAGCTAAGCATGCCCTCTCAAGACACTTCTCTTCACAGTGCGACAGAGACCAGCAGTATAGCATTAATGGGCATGTTGGGAGAAATGCAGAGTCTCGGGCCCCACCACATATCTACTGAATCACAATCTGCATTTCAACCAGATCCCCAGATGACACAGATCTACATTCAAGTGGCGGATCCCCTGGCTTACAGCCCTCTGACCGTTGCACATGCTCTCCACCCCCTTTGAGAATGTGAGGCATACAATGGCTGCCATTTGTCTCTTAGTAGCATGTGAGCTTCCCTCTCTTTACTCACTTATTGCAAGGATCAGCTCCCTCCTCTGGGCAAATCCAATGAGGCGCTCGGAGTCCCTGGAGACCACCACAGGGAAGCCATTGTAGTCGGTCTCTTTGATGAGCGTCTCTACATCCTCCACCGTCATGCTGTCCTGGGTGAGCACAGACAGTGGTGGCTCTCCCCGCCGAGGCCGCATGACATCAGTGGCCAGTGTGCGATGAGTGAACTCATCCTTCACATCCAGAAATGGGTACCCATTTAAGTGGATGTGGGCCTCGTAGATGCCTTCTTTCCCAAAGGCATCTGCCACCCACTTGCTGGTCACAGCTGCTGCCATCAGAGGTACAATGTACTCTAGACCACCTGTTAATTCAAACATGATGACCACCAATGACACCGTCATCCTGGTAACTCCACCTGCAAGTGAAGAGAGAAGTAATATTCTGAAACTCAACCCCAGACACTCAGGAGGGCAGGAATTGTGGAAACTGACAAGTTGGCTGTAAAATCTCCCTGACAAGGGGGTGTCTAAGGCGACAGTCCAAGCTTGTCTGCTCTAAAGAGACAGACAGTTCCACATGTCGCCCATGCTCAGACCTCTGGAACTGACACCAGGCTCTGTTAAATTCAGCCTTGCATCAGGGAGCCATCTGACTAGAGGGATCTTCTACAGTGAGGGACAACTTGGTTCTCTAGTCACCTAGGCCCACATGCCTTGCTTTTTAGTAAGTGGATGCTATGTGGACTATACAGGTTTCTGACTCAGCAAGTGTGGTTGTCTTCTGGGACCCCATAAGTTGGAAAACTGTAGAGACTCTTATGAGCTATAGACAGGAGAGGGACCCACCCTTGTGTCCCTGGGATTCAAAGGGAGACTCCATACCAACTCCTAATCTTTCAATGAGCTTAAACTGGGGCTGACCTCAGCACTAGGAACATTTGGGATCAGATCATTCTTTGTTTTGGAGTCTGTTCTGTGTACTCTAGTATATTTAGCAGCGTACATGGCCCCTACCCACTAGATGCGAACAGCACGTCCATCCCAAGGTGTGACAGAGAAAAATGTCTCCTCTATTGTCTAGCATTCCTGAGAGGTACAATCGCCCCCAGTTGAAAACCACTATTCTAGATGGTACCACCGCCAGGTGGTAGAGACTTGATCAGCCTAGGTCCGTGAATGATGACTACATGGAGAGAAACCTCGGCTAACTCACACTGTACACACGCCCCCCCACACAAGAGATGATTCTCATTATTCATAGTAGTTGTGATGGATAAAGTCACCGTGAACACTGAATTAGCACATTCTGAATCACTGTCCTAGGGAAAACATAAGGCTAGGTTTCTGTGAGCCTCTGGTCACAACATTTTTGTCAAAGTCAATACAAAACCTTATTTTATGTGCATTTGTCTTCAGAGACATATTATTTAATATATGTAGTTGATTCTTTAACGCTGAGCTCACAGCCAACAGTACTGTGTAATTCGTGCCTGAAGGAAGCTTCTGTATTTTTTCCCTAAGGCACTTCCTGGGCTTCTGGCACAAGGAACACCAGAGAGCACCTCAGCACTGTGCTTGGAGGCCATTGTAAACAGCAAATCATTAACAAAAAGCACAAAATGCAAAACACATGGCACTAAATAGGCCATGAGAAGGACATTTGTGTACAGTCTGAGAGCTGAACCAAGAGGGTAGACCCTCAGCTTGGTCAGCCTCCGCTGGGGACGACCATGTGTGTCGGATAACTCCAATTTTCCACTGCTCTGTGACTGTCCAAGAGAGACTATGAAAGCCCCACAAGTATTGATTTTGAGATTATAAACAAATTTTAGCCAGTAGACAAATTCCCAGTTACAGAATCCATGAATAATGAAGATCAACTGCCTATCATGAACCAGATATAAGCCTTCATGTATTAAGTCACTGAGATTTAGGGGTTTACTTGTCACAGCAGCACAACCTCTCCTATCCTGAAAATGCAAGTGCTCACGTCTTCCTTGTGGCCAGTCCTTTCACCGAGGTCAGCCTTTGTGCTCTTTCTCACCTTTCCTTGCACCTCCCACCCCCACCTCACCCCACCTCTGGCTGTACCTAGGCAGGCTGCCGCTCCCACCATTGCGTAAAGTCCTGGGGTGACACAGTCCGCTCCAGGCCGGCACCAGTTCCTGAAGATGATCCAGTCGTGGTGATGGTAAGCCAGCTGCTCCACGCCGATTCCCACCATCCTGCCCGCCATGGCTCCCACAGCCATGCTGGGGATGAAGAGGCCTGATGGGATCTCCAGGGAGCACACACACAGAAAAGCAGCATGAAAAAACATGTCCGAGTTCTCGCCTCCCCCACCCCGGTACACACCATGCCCCCTCAACACGTTTACGTTTCACTTCAGTCCTCAGTGGAGGTGCAGCACTTCAAAGTAGGTCAGCTGGGAAAAGGTGGGACAAGTGATTGCTCCTACTTAGTCGGTCCTATCTACTGTGACTTGGGGAGAATGCAATTTTACACTTTCATTTCCTGGCCTTCAAAAGCCGGCCTGGTTTGCCTGCTGTGGATTAAAGAATGATAAGCCCCACTGCAAAGAGCATTCAAAGCAAGCATCTGTCATTTGAGATACTCACCACTTTCTTGCTCCTCTTGCATGCCCTCCAAATTAGCTTTTAAAATTAAATGTCAAGCCACAGCATGAAAATGGGAAAGGGCCGTTCACAGGTAGACTAAAGAAGCAGAAGCAGTGCAGCTGCCTGGATCTTCCAAACACCTTTCAACGGCTTGCTGCCCTCTTGAAAACAGAGTGGCCACACACCTGTCGGGGGCAGGGGGTAGTGCCCTCTTCCTCGGAAAGTCCATTTTCCGAAAAGTACAGTAAACATTTTCAAGTCCGGTTACAGGTAGCAAAGAAATAGACTATGTGAACTAAAGACCTTCGTAATAGTGTGCTTTATATTTTGCTACGTGAAACATACATTTTAGTTTATCCAGTGGTCAACCATGCACTATGGAACACACATAAAGGCTGCACGTGATTGCGATGCTGAGTAGGAGCTGCATTTGTGCCCAGATTGTTGTCAATTTCAGGGTGGAGGTGGATCTTTAACCACATTCCAGGTGAGTCTGGATCCTTGGGTGTGATTTCTAGAATTTGGGGCATTCTTGAGGAAATCATTACTTTCTGAGCTGCCCCTTATCCCATGGCCACTTAATCCCCTGTTAACTTCAGAGTCGACTTCTCCCAGCCGCACCTGAAGCTGTGGCTGGTGTCTTCCTGAGACACAAAGATAAATCCCTTCACTGGGAAAGGATGGCTCAGAGACAGTCAGTTGTTTAATGAAGTCACCCAACCTTGTCCTCAGGACAAAAATTCTGGTTTGTGTTTGACCATTACACTCTCAATGTAATCTCTATACATGGTTTCTTAGACTTTTTAAGCAGAAACGAATCAAAAAAATAGCAAACAGAAAGCAATGGGGGTTCTAGAGGATTCTCTATGTGCTGCTTCTGGCGCTGAGTGCTGGTTACACGGGACTCTGAGCCTCAGCTTTTTCACTTGCAAGATGGGGTTAAAATGTCTATTTCATATGCTTGCTGTTTATCAAAAGCATAGTTTCTCATTCATTAAAAGAATGTCAAGTGCCCAGCACAAGACGACATTCAATAAAGGTCAATCCCCCTTTCTTCCCATCACAATTTTATTTTGGCAAAGAGCGTGCTATCCCCAGAAGGACATGGGTGCCCCCCCCACCTTCCTTCCCCTTCGTTTACCTTCATGCCAAAGGTAAATATGGTAATGACGATTTTGAAGACCAGTGCCAGGGCCAGCTGCCACATGGCTGTGTATACCCCGAGCCCAGCTGGCCGGTCGGGAATGTCATCCACGGGCCGGGTCATGTTGGGGTCGTTGATGTAGTCACAGAGCTGGGAAGACTCAAGGGCCCCGCAGTCATTGAACAGCTCAGAAATGAGCTCGCTCGTGCTCTTGCGCGTGTAGGGGTTGGGGTAGGCGATGATAGCAGTGATGGCAGTCACCACAATGACCTCCAGCACCGGGTACTTCCCCAGTTTGGTGGTTTTGCGCCTCCGGCACCAGGCGATGTTGCAGCGGATAAAAAGCGTTCCCCACAAGCCCCCAAATACCCCCAGTAGGATGAAGGGGAAGAGCTCGGCCATGTACCAGGGTGTGTGATACTCCACGTAAAACAGAACAAGGCGGCTGTTCCCAAAGGGATTGATGGATCGCAGTGTGAAGGCTGCCACCAGGGCCGCAAAAAAGGACCTCCATAAGGTCTTCAAGGGAAAGTAGTAGCTGACCTGGGACAAACACGGAGAAAATTAAAGGCAGGCCAAAGATGGACCCAAGGGTGCCAACGCAGATATTTAGAGAACTCCATGACTCTATGTCTAGAAGTGGAATGGATACTGATCAAGGTGTTTTTCAGTTATTTTTAAGAGAAATAAAAACACTGAATCATAATTCTGTTTATGGCACAGAGACCCTCCTAAAAGTAAATAAACCTCTGAATTCAATTCTACAGACAACAAACTAGACCAGGGATTGGAAAACCCTGGCCCAGGAAATGTAGCTGAGCCACATGAGTTAAGAATGAATTTTACATTTTTAAATGGTTTGGGGGAATATTTTGTGACGTGAAATATTCAAAAGAAGAACACTATTTTGTGACATGTGAAAATCATGTAAAACTTAAACTTGAGGGTTCATAAGGAAAGCTGTGTTGTCTGTGGCACTTTTCCCACTACACGGCAAGGTTGAGTAACTGTGACAGAGACCAGGAGACCCGCAAAGCCTAAGATATTTATTAACTGGCCCTTTAGAGAAAACATTTGCTGACCCATGGAATGGATCTTTCGGGATGCCAAAAACAAAAACGCTTAAGTAAATTGGTTATAAGAAAGAGAGGATGCTACAAATCTTCCAAACATTTTATATTGGCAATTTGTTCAAACAATTCTTGAAAATGGATCTTTAGTGGCAAAAATCGTGGCTCCTTAATGAGCTGCGGGAATTGTGTCAATGCTCCTTTGAGTCTCGTCCTCAGAGGGCTTTAGACGGAGGCCTGCTGCTGAGCTAACCACCCAAGCATGCCTCAATCATCAACTCCCACACTCCCGTGGCCCCCCCGTGCTCACCTCTTCTAGACTGAAAAGCACACCGCCAATTGGAGCACCAAAGGCAACGGAGACTCCCGCCGCAGCTGCCGCTGAAAGGACCTGCAAGGCAAAGCACTTTGTGGAGCCCAAGGCCTTTCGTGAAAGCGAGCGTGTGCGGGGAGACTGCAGAAGATACCTTCCAGAAGATGGAAGCTGGGCATGCTCACCTCGCGCCTCTTGCCCTCGTTCTTGCTGTACTTGGAGAAGAGGCTGCTGAAGAAGTTGCCACAGCAACAAGCCACGTGCACCAGTGGCCCTTCCTTCCCGAGACTCAGGCCTGAGGACACTACCAGCACCAGGGTGACGGTCTTGATCAGCAGGGTCCACTTGCCCAAGTAGCCCCTGATGATGAAGCCACTCAGAATGGTCTTGATCTGCAACAGAGGATGGAGAACGAGGAGGCATGGGCTGCGACACGTTTCCACAGCTGGGAAAGAACCAATTCCCCTAAGAGGCAGTTCTCAAGTTTAGACTCATGAAATCATATGGAAGAGGGGCTGCTTTCAGTTTTGATTTAGGTATAGTTTAAGTTAACAAAATTTATAGTAATATATAATTTTATATTCTATTAATGGAAATGTGAAACAATGCACAGTAAATCTTAATTACTCCTAGAGCAGTAAGATCATAATGAGGGCCGAATAAGTAGTTACCGGGGTCTCATTTTATTTATGGCATTTTATCCTGTTCACATTACGCTCTCTTGTGTTGAAAAGAGACATGAAGCTATTGATTTTAACTGTTAACTTTTGACTATTCAAAGATGTTCCATATGGAGACAAAGCACATAGAACAAAATGTCGATGGAACTTCGAGTCAGGTCTGTGGGCCAAACGCAGCCCAGTGCCTATTTTTGTATCACCCGCACGCTAACAGCGCTCTCAACATTTTTATTTGTAGTACGTAAACAGGACTCCTAGCCTTTTAGTGAGAACACTTGCTTGATTTTGTGTCTTGGCTCACAATGCCTAAAATAGGGACTCTCTGTCCTTTTCCAGAAAAGTCTGCTGACCCCTGCTGCAGGCCATAGGTATATGGGTGTTTGCAGCCAATTCTTTCAACTCTTCTGTACATGTGAAAATATTTTTAATATGTTGTTGGAAAAAGAAGATGCTCAATGTTTTCTAATAATGCACCTCTGGGGGATGTAAAGATGGTGGAATCCGTGACGACCTCCTCCCTTCTGATGGTTCCTGCCCTCTTGTATTGAAAAGGACTTCAACTACTGGTAGAGTTGTCTTGCTCCATTTTCACACCTCCCACATTTTCTAAGTGCCAAATATTGGTTTTCTTCTTAAAGGTGCACATGAATTTGCCTAACGCTTTTAGAATTCAACTGGGGGCCAATGTCAGTGACTAACTTCCTATCTTGGCGCCCTCTTCCCCCAAAATTGTATTCTTTGGGATATAGACACACCATCAATGGGTAAATACCTTTTTACCTGAATGGCTGAAATGGAGTGAATGTTAATGCTGAGCTAGCAATTTACAAACTTGCAATTATAAATTAGTTAAGACACTGAGCAAATCAGCCAATAAAATTCATGGTCCATTTCCGTTCTCCCATCATATAATATCAATACATAATGGGACAATGTTAACTCTTGTCGGTGTCAGGACATTTACGTCACTTCAAAGTGCCTCCTGGTGGGCATTGGCCTGTAAAGGAATCAATTTCTTAAGTGGCTGTTACAGTCCTTCTCAACCTTGGCACTCACTGTACTCACCTAAGGAATTAGAGCCCCCAGAGATGTGATTAATTGGTCTGAGCTGCATCCTGGGCCTGGGGATGTTTACAGCCTTCCTAGGTGATTCTAAAATGCAGCCCAGGTAGAGAAACACTTACTGCTCCATTCCTGAAAACAGCAGTACAGGTATTCCTGATTTCTCAATAGTTAAGGGACCGTCCTGAAGCCCTTCTCGGCATCCCATCACCGTTGGCAATTTGGGCAGTGACATAAGGTCCTCAAAATTTTTAAGGACTGTGACTGGACCATTTTTGCCTCAGAATTACTGATAGAGAAATTACCTCTAGGAGAAAGATCGAGAGCGAGGTCTTCTGGCTACACAATCAGACGGTATTTCTTGCACTAGCCTTTAGCTAATGGCAGACAAACTAGCGGTGGTTAAACTGGCCTTCACCTAGTAGTGCTTGGCCTATTTGAGCCTGTGCTTCGGGCATCTGCAATCCGTTTATTTAAGGGATGTTTTATTATGCCTGCCACAATCCTGCCCTTTTGTGTTGCCTTGAATAAAATTATCTCGAATTTTTTGTCAGCTAGTTAATGTGGATTTGGACCCTAGGGGAGAGTTTAAGAGCATAATACCATTTAGAAAATTACAAGCATCTCAATTACCTGAGCGTCCGCCAGCCATGACATGTGCTGGATTGAACAATGTAATAGGTATTTTGTAATTCTCTAAAATGATTTTATAAAATTGTCATGATCAAATTAGGGACTAAAGAAAGCAAATTCGTTCCCAGTAAATGCCAAAATCCAATCACTTGCTTTAATTTGAATAGAGACTGAGTCAAGCGAAGCTTTAACAAGATGAACTTCAGCAGATTTGTGACTCAGGGGTTAACTTTAAACCCTTTCTGGTAAACAAATATCTGTGAGAGTGTTCAGGTTTTGTAATGAAACACCAACTCAAAGTAAGTTCTAAGAGAACAGGATTTCTTACATGGTCAATAGTTGTTCTGATAATGAAAAAACAAAATAAAAAGAGGCCCCCCCTTGCCTGGTCCTCTCTAAATCCCCAAGTCCAAGAACGAGTGTTCACATTTAAATGTGCTTTAGACAGCATACACAAGAGAGTTTCTTACACAGAAAAAAGTTCTCTAAATTTGCATTTTAAAAATATTTCCAAAGGCATCTCCATTCTAAGTAATCAAAATGTTTCAGAGGCAAATGCTGGGGAGGACAAGCAACTTCTGAAATGTGCACAAGCTCAGTGCGGTCACCGTTGGTCTGCCACTGCGCGCCCTATATAGCAGCTACGAGCAGGCCCGCTCAAACGACAGCAGGCAGACTTTCTAAGTACCTCGGGTACCTTTGCTAAAACAAAGAAGAGCGGCCCCGTATCTCAGTTTGAGAGAAGTCATTTTTCGGCGTGGGTTGGGTCTTGATCGGGAGGAGGTTCTTTTTATCCAGGAACTATTTATTGACATTTACTTTTTACTCTTTTTACTGCACCCTTAGATTACAGATTTGGAGCTCTATTATCATAATGAAAATGTTGCTGTTACTGAGTCATAATAACCAAAATTTAATTTTAAAACCTCTACTGGGTTTCTGACACTTTGAAAGATTACCGTGAACTCTTTTCTAATGCAGAAATGGATGGTACACAGTATATGTGGTTAAAAGCATATGGATAAAACAAGCACCTGTGTGCCACCCACTGCCACGGGTAAGAGCGGGGACCTGTGAAAGGTCGCACCCCATCACCTCCCCGGTGCACCCCATCACCTCCCTGCCTTGCTTTTTAGCTAAAGTGATGCATTTGGGCTGTTTATAGACATTCCAGCAATAGACTTGTACTTTATAGATTCATTTGCGACTTAGTTCTCTCACTTGACCTCACTTTTTTGCATTTCATCCCCATCAATGTGTTCCTTGCACTTCGTCACATAGGAAGCTTAATGCTCAGCTGAGCATTTTAGCCCTTTGAGGCCACTCGCACAGAGAAAGACGCCCGCTTCAGACGAAGACCAAGATCGGGCCGCCCCTCCCACACAGAGCTCAGGCTCCAGCTGCCTGTCTGTCTGCAGGGTCACAAGCTGAGCCTAGTATGTCTGTTTCATGGAAGGGGAAGATGGCAGTGCCCATCACACCTTGCACGGCTGCTTTAAACCTCCTGCCAATTCCCCATTGGCCACCGCCTTATTTTGACAAGGGGGCTGGAATCAAAAGCTGCGTACCGTTGGCAGCAGGACCCTAAACCAAGACGCCAACAACAATCTGCTCCTTCTAACGTCCCGGGTGCCTTACATCTTAGGTATCAAATAAAATACAGTCAGTTCTGCCATAACGTTTGTTTGGAAAACACAAATTTGTTCCAATACGTTTCAGGCATTAGGGAAGAACTTGAGCATAACAAATTTTGCGTCTCTTTATGCACAATTTCATCTGGGAGAAACACGGCGTGAACACAGAAACCGGCACCAGCTGAACCTAGCCGTGCAGAAATGCCCGAAACGCACACAGACACGTGCCCCAAACACCTACCAGGTCACATGTACACTAGGGGGCACACGTGTATTCCTTAACCATTGAACATGTGCAAAATGGTGCTTCTGTTTTTATCAGGTTCCTCTTTCTTCCATGTGTCACCAACAAAGTTTCAGAGGGCTGTGCCCAAAGGAACCGTGCGGTGGTGCACAGCATTGGGACTGTGAAGAATGCTGACTGCATTAAGGCAGAACTGGCTGTGCTGAGGAAATGGGATAGTACTGCGGCTTGTTTTTTGGGTTCCTGCAGCAACATGTTAATATAAACCATCAAAAAGTCAGTGTGATATATTCAGTCTTTTTTTTCTATTGTTTCTGGAACAAGACATGTCAAGCTTTTCTTTCGACAATCTTTTAATTACTCCAGTCCTTTCCATGAACTGCCTGGGCCAGCGACAGTGCTGGCAGCGCCAATGAAGAGTGTGGGTGCAGAGAGCGGGGAGCAGCGTGCGTCTGTCACCATAATCGCTCACATCTTGAAACTTACCATGTCCACTGCCTCTGGGCACAGCCGAGGCACCAGCCCAAAGGAGAGCTGAACTGACTGCTTACAGTGATCATATGAGAACTTAAAGAATTGTTCTGGTTAAAATGTTCACTGTCTGTGCTTCTCAGGAATTAGCTCAATTATCATTATTCTACCAAGAGATCATCCTAGGTTTGAAGTCTTGTCTCAGGCATTCCTTCTTACTGATGGTGTCCCTTTCCTTATACTTTGGTGACATGAAAGTGCTGAAAAATATAAGAACTCTGAACTCACAGGGGTGCACTCATAACACATGCCTTGAATGTGGAATTAAGTTTTGTAAACATTGCTATCACCTTGTCACCACAAGAGCAAATCATGGCAACAAACCTCCACTATTGTCTATTTCCACGTTACATCATAGATGTACTTATGAGCTACTAAAGTGCCACACTTATGTATGTGGTTAATGACTTCCAATTCCACAGGTTTGAGGGTTATGTGTGGTTTGCAAACCCAAGACTTTAATCACCTGAGAAGCACTAGAGTCTAAATCCTGAATATAGAGCATAAACCCTGAGTTCAACTCCCAGCTGACGAGCATAGTGACCTAGGGCCAATCACAAGCTCCGTGCGCTTCAGCTCCTCAGCTGCCAAAGGAAGGGGACTAAATGACTTAAGAGATGTCAAGTGCTTGGAACTGTGCTTGGCCTGTAAGTGCTACAGAAGTATTTTCTGTTCTCATGGGCACGGTAGAAATTCAGCCAGCACTCACCTCCGGTATGCCAGAGCCACAGGCGTAGGGTGCAAAGACGCGCACCAGGGAGACGGCCAAGAACGCAAACAGCAAAGCCCACAGGATGTACAACAGGTAATTCAGAATGTATGCGCTGGCACCCTGAACAATAGACACAAAACAGGAGAACCGGTGAGTCGTGGCAGGCCGAGCATCCTGCCCTCCACTGTGACAGCAGAAGCGCTGACCGGGCCCGGTAGCTTCTGCCTGGGTCCCATGTGAAAGAAAAGGCAGCGTCGCTTTAGGCAGCTCTTACTACTGTCATGCTCGCACCCACATGCACAGGCGGGGCTTCTCCACCCAGTGAAATCTGAGCGACCACGGAAACCAGGAGGGAGACTTGGTTTTAATCACCACTTGCGCTAGAGTTAATGAAAGGTGCGATGCAGAGCATTCTGTATTCGAGCCCCTAAAAGGTTTGTTATCTGCGGACGATCAGCCTCCCTTTGGTTTCACTGAGGCCACAGCCAACCGTTGCTCAAATGTGCGCCTGGACCCCCCGGCTGTCAGCACCCCCACGTGCCCTGGAAGGTCAGCAAAGCAGAGTCCCAGGCCCCGCCCCCGAGCTGATAAATGAGACTCTCCAGAACAGGTGACTGGCAAAGTATCGTAGCAGGCTCTCCGGAGGGTTCAGATATGTGGTAACACAGAAGAGGCACTTCTACAGGGGAAGCTTTATCGTCTATCAAAACAGCTCATTGAACCATTTCTTCCAAATCATCTGATGTGTGAGCAAAACTTTCTCAAGCGAACACGCAGTCTGGGCTCCCAAACATACTGAGGACCCGGCCCCTCTTCTTGCCACCATCTGGATTACTCCGGTGAGGGGGAGGGGAAGCAAGGTCACCTGCAAGTCAGGCTGTGGACACAGCCACATGTGTGCCTATTAAATGCAGAAACACGTTCCAGGAGACTGCTCGGCCTTTACAATCACATACATTCACACCTATGTGGTGGGAAAGCACACCGAGGAACACATGTCACCCACTTAAAAATGTACCTTTTTCAGGCTAAAAATAACTTCTCACTCTTGCTAACAGTAATTCTTTGAATCAAAGTATAAATCTTAGAAACGATTGAAAAGATGGACAGCCATATTTCCCCAAAAAAACATATTGCAAGTAGGAGAGAAGAAATAAAATAGGGCGCTTGGCCAATTTTGGCTGTCCACTGCCGTCAACCCAAGAGAATTTGTTTTGGAAGCAATAGCGAGCACTGAGAATGTGTGAGATTTCAAGATCCCGTCTACTTCTGAGACTTGAAGAAATTAATTTTCAGTTCACCGAGAAAGAGGTTTAGCAAAACGGCAAAGGGCATCGCAAATGTCTTCAGCTGAGGTAAGTCCATCGGGCAAAAAATGTCGCGGCAAACCCCGGCTGGTGTGGCTCAGTAGATTGAGCACCAGCCTGTGAACCAAAAAGTGGGGGCAGGAGGAGATGAAGTCGATTACATCTTCCAAGAACGGTGCTGGCTGGAGCAGTCTTCACACTACCCTTAATGTAAATCTGGGCAACCTAACTCCCCCTCGCTTGGGTTTCTAATCTCTCAGTGACCCACAGTCATTGTGATAACCACCAAATTTGCTGAGAAGTTAACCGTTTTCCCAAACTAAGATTTTTGTACAGGTCTGAAGCTCGCAGTGCCGTGAATGCCAGCTCCCGGTCTATGGTTCGCCTCTACACCCCGTGCCTGGACGTTCCCACCATAGAACACCCGGAAACATCCCATGCCACCTGCTCATAACATGCATCAGAAGATGATAACTTAAACTGTAATGAGATGCGACTTCACACCTGCTAGAACCAAAAGCAGACAATAACAAATGCGTACGGATGTGGACAATTCGGGATGCTGATATGCTGCTGGTGGGTATGTGACACAGTGCGATCACTCTGAAAAACAGTCTTGCAGTTCCTCAAAGTTAAATACAGAGTTTCTATATGACCCAGGAATTCTCCTAGTAGGTACATACCCAAGAAAGATGGAAACACGTCCACGCAAAAACTTACACATAAACGTTGAAAATACAATCATTCATAATAGAGTGGAAGTGAAAGCAACCCATGTTCATCAATAAATATTGATGCATGGATAAATAAAAAGTGCTCTGCCCATACAACGCAATGTTATTAAGCCATGAGAAGGAACAGAGTACCAAAGCTGTTAATTTTTTTAAGATAACATCTTGTTCCTTAGTTAGAAGGTATAAAAATCAACTCTATTTCTTCAGGAAACTATTCCTGGTAGGAAAAATAAAGCCAATCACAAGACTTTTAAAAATGCATACCTATCTGGTACGCATGAAACAGGAGGGAAGGGTTTTTCAACTAAAGTTTGAACACTGGAGCTAGGAAAACCCCAGTTGTGATCATCAGAACAGAAGCTTGAAGGTGAAGCTACAGACATTCACACACTGCCCAGCAATGTCCCGAAGCACCTGTTGAATGGTGGACAATGTCCCCTGCCCAGAAACCCACCTCCGACTGATTAACCAGCAGCTCTGACCATTTCTGCCACAGGGGACACTTGTCCCTGTCCTCAAAAGTGGTCTCAGTGGAAGTCCAGCAGCATTGCTCGTGGCTGTACCAGAAAGCAGACAGGCAGATCCCCTCCTTCAAGTCGGTCATCCAGTCGACAGCAAGATCGATGACCCCAGCCAAGGTGCCTGGAAGGGACAGCAAGAGCCACTGAGAGGAATCGCCACATGATGACGTGGTGAGAACATACCGGAGAAGGACATGAACATGCCAGGGACTGCCACACATACGGGAAGTCTCTTCATTAGCCATGAAGTCCCCTGAGCATTAAGGATGTGGGCAAGGCAGGGAGACACAAAGGCCAATGATATGCGGCCCTTGGATGGCTCTAGCCATGTGGGAGAGACAGACATGCAGGTCTTCCCTCATCACAAGCCACTGGGGCCAAGCAGCGAGCAGGATGACATATAAATGACATAACCCTACAATGGCTTCTGGGGTAGGGTGCTGGGGTCACACACATTAACAGTTCTCAGAAAAACGCAACAGCTTAGACAAAATGGAGGCATGATATGACTAACAGCCTCATGACAGAAGTAAACTTTGACCACCAAATGGGAACCAAAGTTGGAAAATCTCACTTATTAGAACTCTGGATTTTTTAAATAATTGTATAAGGGATTTTGGATCTATATAATTAAATAACTACTTTAAATGCTGAGAAAGTGGGATATAACAGACTGTACAGTGGGCCACAGAGGGCTGCCTCAGGTATCTCTCTAGAATAAGTCACTCAAGCCTTTTATGAAGGCAAGGAATACTAAAGAAGGTGAGGGAAGAATTCTGCAGATAGCCAGGGATGAGACCCAGTGATCACCCCAAATCCCACCACCATTCATTCACTGGTCGTCACATTATCCCGCATCCAATCTTCCTGGCTGACTATGCTGCTCACAATGCTGGGAGTCTCAACTCCCGTCTTTGTATGAAATAACGACGGCGCCTTGTGGTGACTTCTGATAAATGCTTCGTTTGTGGAACAACAGCGACACCCAGTGGTGACTCATAATAAATAGTTCGTGAATGCTTTCTTCCGTGGAGCAACAGTGACATCCAGTGGTGACTTACACTAAATGCTTCGTTAATGTTTCGGCAAAGTTTCGTTTGGTGGAGCAACAGCGACACCCAGTGGTGAATCCTGATAAATACCCTGCAGGACAGACCCTTCTTGAACTTCTCCATCTCAAGAGTCCGAATATAATGTCGGGGGCGCCACTGAGGAGATGACACCAGGTGGGGAATGGGAAAGTGAATAGGGTAAAGTTTGCTGGCTTTCCCTTCAAGCTACATCCATATCAAAAGAACACTTTGGCCACCTTCACTGTCATTATCATGTCACTCCTGCCTTCCTCTTATATTCGTTTGCTGATGTATCAATGGGCTCACCTTTCTCAGTGGTTCTTACCCCAGAAGCACACTGGAATCACAGGTGGATGGGGATAGGAGGAAGTGGAGGGTTTTGTTACTCAATGCTAGGACATCATCTCCAAATATATTATTTGACTGAAGCCCCAGGGAGCATTATTTGTTTTTTAATCCCCCAGGTGATTCTTCCTAAAAGAACTGACGGAAATCAGGTCGATAGTGAAGCCAAATAGTTAATATCAGGTTAAAGGCAGCCCAATCAGGCTCTCAAATTAGTCGATAAATCTACACTGTGCTGTTTACTCCGGCAAGATGCCACATCTATTCTGGATTTCTTCATTTCTCTATTTATTTCTCCTTCCCAGGAGCCAAGGATAATGATACAGTATACAGTTTTATAAATCTATTCTAAATAAAGACATCAAAATTCATAACCAACTCATACCCTGCCTACCTTCCAAGGTCTTCATAGAAGCAGTCAAACAAATTGGTGGCAAGACATTGTATTACCTCAAAATCAAATTCCCTTCTAACACTGCTGCCATTATATACTGGGAGTGCCACTGGGAGTGCCACTGGGAGAGGAGGACAGGTTGGGAGAAATGGACGAACAGCCCCTGTGACTAGAAGGAAAGCAGTCCCCCTTCAGCATTTCTCTTGGCTCTTTGTAACGTGCCAAGGACAATGGAGCCCCTCCTACAATTGTATATGGAACAAATGAAGCAGCACCCAGAAACTGAAATCCTCAGTAACCACAAAATCTACATCTGTGCCCATTAGTGTTCTGTCTTAGAGCATTTGCTATATTCCACCCATGCTATAGTCATTGTCTGCTCAATCCTATAACCGTAACTCCTGTGTTATTATAGGCAGGGGTTATGAAGAGGATGTCTTAGCACACTCAAATTCTTCATTATGGACATTAACATTCACAGCTTCCTTAAGTTCCAGGAAAGAATTTCCATAAAGAGCTGGTGCACTGGATATTAAAAGGGTAAGTTTCTCCTCCATGGATTCATCCATTCACTCTGGAAACATGGTGTTGGGATTATAAAAATGAAGAATACAGAGGCCTTGAGGGTCAGAACAATGTATGGGCTGGATGTATCTCCAGCTCCCAAGGTGTGTTGCACTATTTTGAGTGTCTTTGGATGTTTGCAATTCACTCCAGGGCCTGCCAGTATTAGTAAAGGCCAGCCTCACACAGTGTTTTATTATTAGAGATCAATATTTCTCCATACTTTCTTGCCTTCTACATAGCCAACTAGTACAGAATGTAAAATGTGTGCTTTTGATGAAATCCGGTATGACCATATACCTTCATCCTGTGTGGAAAGGCCGGCCAGCTGTCCAATTACAGCTCTGCAGTGAATGCACTTGGGCCCTGCCTTTGGATCGTGTGTTATGGATGACAGATTTTTTTATTATTTTTTTATTTATTTTTAGAGAGAGGAGAAGGCAAGGAGAAAGAGAGGGAGAGAAATGTCAATGTGTGGTTGCCTCTCATACTAGGGACTTGACCCACAGCCCAGACACGTGCCCTGACTGGGAATCGAACCGGCGAGCTTTCCGTTCGCAGGACGGCATTGAATCTACTGAGCCACGCCAGCCACGGCTGGATGACGGATTTTATGCGAAATGCATGGTCATGTATTTTACTGTTGGGCATTTCAAGCAGTCAATTCCTTGCATGGGATAAAAGAATAACACTCTCTCTTCAGAGTACAACTCTGAACAGCTGGCACTTTGGGGCCTGGCAGCTCGGCTCTGCCCCAGGAGCGCCCTCCCACGTACCTGCCAGCAGCCCGATGAGCAGCATGACCACCCACCCCGACCAGGCGTCCAGCAGACCCTTGATGAACTCCCATACAGACTCCTTGCTTTTGCTGGTTATCTAGAAACAGAAAGACACAGTTACCACCTGGATACATTTTCCACTTCAGGCTTCCTTCCCTGAAACCTTCCTCAGGAAAGAGGGTGCCTGAGAAAATGAATGTAACTAGCCAACCGGTTTCCCAGCCCGTCCTCCTTTCAGCTCCCCAGCACAATTACCAAACGGTTTTCTCATTCCAAAATGTCACTTACTTAAACTTAGTGTGATTTGACCTTTGATTATTCAAAAGCCATTTTGAAGGGAGACATTGATTCAGTGCCACCATTTTGAGTAAGAATTCTTATTTTAATGTACATCATAAGGCCCTGTTCACAAAACAACCTCCTTAACAAAGATGTGATTTACTTCTTTTGTTTTCCAGGGTCAGTGTTAAAGGATTTGCTAGTATGGATCACGCTTACCAGGCAGGTGGGTACGTCTAAACCCATTACAAGAGCACGCCTTTGCCTCTCTGTCTCAACAGAAGCCTACATTCTTCTGAAAGCAGGACAGAAAGTAAATTATTTTTGGCCCTGCCTCTCCTACTGCCCTTCCCTTCCTCAGAACACAGCTCATCCGCGGGGACCTAAGTCTGATCTCCATAGCTGTCCAACGGAAGCAGGGGGTCCCTTTCAATGGGTCTCTTATGCCCGCCACCTACCTTTCTGTGTCTGTCAGTGTCCCGTGACTTTTCCCTCAGCCAGTCAATGGTGTGGAAGTCCTCATACGTCCCCACGTCAGGGAATGGCTCATCGAGAAAATCCATTAGGTTTCCAGAGCTGCTCATTGCTCATGCACGAAACCATGCTAGTTATGCCTGGGAAAGAAAACCTGTGGTTAAAAACGCAAGCGGGATACCGGCACACGGCCGGCAGAAGAACCCACCAGCACTACTTTCTCATATGAGAAAAAGTTACTTCAGCGTAGGCATCTCTGCTGCAATGAAATGCCCGCATGCGCACGCACACACAGTCCGTCGTAGGTCGGTAGGGCTGTGATGACAGAAATACCCTAGACTGGGTGGCACTGGCAACACTAGACACACTCCCGCACTGAGTTTCAGCAGCATTGTAAACAGCAAAATCGCCAATAAAAAGGCATAAAAATGTGAAAACTGTGGCACTAAACAGACTGTGAAAGGACACTTGTTCCCAGTGTGAGAGCCAAAAAAGACTGCAGAGCGCTACCGGCTTCAACACCAGCGAGAAACATGCGTTGCTGGAGACATGTCATGTGCACTGACGTGGGCTTACGAATACATTGTACCAAGTAGGCAAATTCACGAATACAGAATCACGAATAAGGCAGATCAACTATACACATGTCTGAAAAACCTCCCGTTGTGCAAAAGCAGGGCGTCAAAATGAGACGGCTAGAGGGGCAAATGGGGCTGAGGCATACCACTCAAAATCGAACCACTGTAACCAAAGCGACCACGGGCTGTCCTGGCAGATAAGGCAGGCCGCCCGGGCAGGCAGCCTATGTGGTCGTCACTGTGGAAATCCAAAGCGCGGCACAACGGTAGCGTGAATATGCTGGTAACGCTTGGACTAGCCGGTGGGAGCCAAGGTAACCTGCAGAGGGCTGCCACGGGGGCGGACAAGGGGACAGACAAGAAGGACAAGGACCGCGCGCCACACGAGCCATGCCATGGTCTGCATGTTTGCATCCCCCAAAACACTTATATGTTGAAATCCTAACCCCCAATGTGATGGTATTAGGAAGTGGGGTCTCTGGAAGGTGGTCGGGTCATGAGGGCAGTGCCCCATGAGTGGGATTAGTGTCCTTATAAAGGGTGCCGCAGGGAACTCCCTTGTTTGTCCCTTCCATGATGTGAGGACACAGCGAGAAGTCTGTGACTGGGAAGAGGGTCCTCGCCCAACCCTGATGGCTCCTGGATCTCAGACTTGCAGCCTCCGGATCTGTGAGAAATAAATATCTGTTGTTTATCAGCCACCAGTCTGCGGTATTTTGTTACAGCAACCTGAACAGCCTAAGACAAGCCGAGGGCCGTGCCAGGCAGGTGGCACACTGCCCTGGGCCGGGAGCCCTGCGTGCACGTGCTCAGTTTTCATTTTTCTTAAAATACAGTCAAAAGGGCCCCTGCTGCCAGGACAGTAGCAAATTTGAGGGTTTACTCCTTTCCTGCGTAAAAATTCCACCCCTGCTATTCTCGCTCCTCTTCTCTGAAAAACAATTGCAAATAAACCAAGACATCGGCCACGTTACGCTGCCATCAAAGCCTGATTACAGATCACATCGGAGCTAATTTGAGAGGGAGAAAATGCTTTGCAGCAGGGCCAGTGCTCACCAGCAGTTAGCAGGAAAAATAACGCACTCTTACCAAGACAAGAGGCTGGAATAAGCACTAAATAAAAATTCCTTTGGCAAAGAGTATGGAAATTTGAATTATAGGACAAGAACCACAAGAGTGCTGAATAAAGAGGTGAAGGGTAGTTATAAAAATGGTTAAATGCAGGCTTCTCTCGTTGCTTTATGTATTTTTATATCTGCAGGGCTCAACCACGACCTGATGAAACTGCATTTTAATCAAATTGAAAAGTCACTATGGGCAAAGTGGGGTAATCACCTTACAAGCAATAAAGTGGCCATAGTGATTGATTTATCGACCATCTGCACAACTCCGCTGCCTTAAAACTGTAAAAGTTTGAGGTCTGGGCCATGCCAAGCTGAAACCTACACCGGCTGATGAGAGCCCAGGGAAGAATCACGTTGCATAAGTAAGTAGCCACCGATAATAAAAGGGAAAGAGTAAAATTAGAAAGCAAAGAGTTCACTCTCGTTTTTACAAAAACAAGATGGCAACGAGCCTCATCTTATATGTGGTAAAGAAAATCTCTGATGGGAAAAAGAGGGTGGCGCACTGTGGACACACAACGGGGGCCCCTGGGGAAAGACTCAGCCAGCAGATAGCAGTACGGCAGACTTGCACATTGTATCAAAAAGGAGTTCCTGTTACCTGAGACTCAACCAAATCTCTAGTGAAGCGACAACTCCAGGCAACAATGGTTGAAACAAAAACTCACTCCGCCCAAAAATGTCCGGCAGAAGCCCATACACTGGAGCAGCGGTTGGCAGAATTCCTTCTCACTGGCGAGTTTCAGCCAGGGCGCCGCAAGAGTCTTTAAAGCACGCAAAAGCTGACGATTTAGTCAGAGGCGCTGACCTCTTTTCCCTTAGACTGCCCAATAAAAAAAATGACAGCACACAACACAACAATAGCAGTCCAGTGTGAATCAATCAAAAGCACACCTATTATTTTGCCAGATCAGCAAAACTAGAATATATTTTTTGGCGTGCCGAAGAATTTTCGCAATGAGTCTACATGCGCCGAGATGAATTTGAGCGCGCTGCTTCCTCCACCTGGGCAGCTTTCCTCTATCTGAAAAGCTCCTATTCGCCCCCATGACTCTGACCTTTCTGACCCCATCTGAGGAATGTGCATTAACTGCCCCAGAGGGAGCTGGGGGCTTCCTCCCTGGCAATCCAAAAGCATGAAAACATGAATATGTCTGGCGTTTTAAATATCTTTTCCTGAAAACTCCTCAGAGTGTTTACATTATCACAGACTATTCTCTTTGTTCAAAAGAAATCCATCTACTCAAAGTGGAAAGGCCACTAAATGAGAAATGTGTGTGAATCCCGTCTGGCTGGGTGACCTCAGTCAACCCTCGGACAGACTGGCCTTGGGTGCTTTCCACCCCGAGTGCATGACACAAAGACCAAACCTCAGTAGCAGCCCCTTTCACCCCCTCAGGGGCAAGCAAACGTTTTTTAATTAATCAAAATTATCTGTCTCTGCTCCAGATACTGGTTAACCCCATGGGACTTTCCAGAAATTTCAGAGCTATCTTCAGTGCCAGCTCTTTACATCAGTCAACACGAAGCAGAAAATCAACAATAATAATAATGAAAATAATAATGCTCTTCACTGTTGGCAAAATTAAAACTTTGGATACTCTCTGTGATAACCCCACACTTTCAAAAGCTATCATAAAATCTGCGCCCATTACTGCCCGTAACACTTAGAAGTGCGCACCAGAAAGCGTGAGTCAGAAGAGATCGCTAAATATACACAAATATACAAACAAAAACCAGCGGCAGGTAAGCAGTGGGACGTGGTAGGAACCAGCCCAAGCCCACAGGCTGCTTGTCAATGGGAATTCGCACCAGAGCTGCTACAAAGACTTTGATCTCTCCCCGCTCTGACCAAAGAAAAACAGGCATCAGGGAGATAAGTTGGGAGATAATCACAGGGCACATCCAGGAGTCGAGTTCTCCATAATCTCTTAGTTTGTCCTGTTTTTTGTACAATTGAAGTTTTAGTAACCAAAGGAGTAAATCTAACACATCCATTTTTGTGACATTGCGGAAGCGGCTCTGAGCTACTCAACCGGCCAGATGTGGGGGACGGGTCTGGGCTAGCTTGTGGGAAGCATTTTAGGCATTTTTTTTGCCACAGGAACATACCCAGATCAAAGAACAGAACATGACCAGTCCTAGAAGCCCCCTCAAGGCCCCTTCCAGTACCCCCACCCCTAAAGTTGCCCGCTGTCTTGACCCTCACATCACGGACTAATTTTGCCTGTTTCTGAACTTCATATCAATGGAATGTTTTATTTCCCTCTTTGTTCTGCATTATTTAGTAAGGTCCATCCACATTGTTGAGTGTAATTATCATTTGTTCATTCTCTTGGTTCCTATAACTGTAAATTTTTCTAATTAAGGGCCAGATAAGAAATATTTGAAGATTTGTGGGCCATGTGGCCTCTGTCAGGATGACCCAAGTCTGCCATCGTCACATAAAAGCAGTCAGAGATAATACACAAATTAATGACTGGGGCCGTTTCAATAAAACTTGACTTACGGACACTGACATTTGAATTTCATGTGATCTTCATGGGTCACAAAATCTTCTCTCTCTTTCAGTTGTTCTGTAAATCATTAGAAAATGTAAAAACCATTCATAGCTCAGGAGTGATACGGACTGTGGGGGTAACCCTATGGGTCCCCACATGTGAGTATGGAGAGCCAGACACCTGCGAGCTTCCCGCTTGGAACCATGGCCCGTGGGCCGCCATCATTTTGCATTTTTTGCACACACCCATAGATGTGTCACTGAAGACTTTCTACCGTCCCCTCCTCTCTCAGTCCAGCAGTGACCAGCTGCCGTAAGAGCCTGACCACCTTTATGGTCTCCCAAACTAGACCATGTCATCTTATCTGCCACTTTGTTCTCTTCACTGAGTCCCAGACGACTTGGGCAGATGGACCAGGAAGTCACAGCTCAGATTAAAAGCCAGGGAGGTTGGTCACCGCGGGGGGAAGTGCCAGCAGATTCCTTTGCCACCAACATCTTCTGATTTCAGGAGCCTTCCCAACAAGCTGCCCTTGTCACCTTTCTCCTTTCTGTCCCTTCATGGTGAGTTAACTGACATTTGGAGGTTGGCTCTGTTTCCGGCAAAGAGCCGGACGAGAACTATTTTCAGTTTTGCGGGCCATACAGTCTCCATTGTATTACGGGAGCGGAAAGCAGCCCTAGACAAGGGGTAAACGGAGGCATGTGGCCGTGTGCCTGTGACACGGCACTGACGGGAACACTCAGTGGGCTGGGGGCTGCGCCTTGCCGGCCCCCACCGTAGACCAAGCGTGCACCGGGCATCGGCGACCTGTCAGGCCCCGCGCCAAGAGACTGGAGGATCCGGCAGGCCAACAACCCTCACCAAGCAACAGAAGCCTGCAAAGAAAGCCCCATGACCGACTGGGAGGAGTCCAGGGATGAGGATGATACCACAGAAACACAACTGAAGGACCCCACTCGCAATGCTTCAACCTGGAAGCTTTGTGAATATAAAAGGTAGTTAAACGCACACATTCACATGGATATACACACTTGCACACACATGCACACGCAGTTTGAAGTTTCTGTGATATTCTGCAATCAGAAAAGTTTCTCCAAAAAATTACCTATTTAAATGCTATTAAGATCCCAGATACTCTTGGTTCATGAATAAAAATATGACCATACCATTGCTCCACAAATGGCTCACGGCTCACAGAGCTGGAGGTCACCCACAGCACAAGACACCGTGAGAGGTTTTGGACACAGGGAGGAGAGGACCTGAGAACATGGAGTTCAGAGCCAGACCCTGGTTAGACGGCTGCCAAAGAAAAAAAATACTCCCCAAAAGCTTCGTTTGTCACAGGTTTGCCAGAAGCTCCAACAAATCATGAGCATCTGTTACAAAGTCACTTTTCTTGCAGCCTGCATGGATCGTACAAGGCACTGAGCTCAGGGGCTGATGCCTGCTGCCCACCAGTTCCTTGGTACTGGCCGCTCCTCTGAAGGCCGCCATGCGGGGTGCCTTTGGTCTCAGAGGGGATGTCATTGCACCACATGGCCACCAGATGGTGCTCTGCAAGGAGCCCTTCTGCCTGCAAGTCGGTTGGAGTGACAAAGAAACACAGGCAGGGACTGACTCCTCCTTTCACCATGTGCTCCAACCTATAACTCCTGCGTGCAGTCAAGACATGGCAGGACACCTACACACCCTTCAGTGGCTTCTCTTCCTCTGCTGCCCTCTGACTCAAGTGCTCTCCCAAATGTGCTGGCAACAGAAGAGTCTTAAACACAGCATGTTGACCAAGTCAGACACAACAGAATGCACAGTGTGTGATTCCGCCTGCATAGAACCGTATTGATGACATGATGTGCCAGGTGGTGACACGGATGTGTCTTTTACAGTCCATGAAGGCATACACTTAGGTTTCATGCACTTTTTGGCATGCTTGTGATACTTTGCAAGTTTAAGAAGTGTAAAAGCGTGGCCGGTCCATCAATGCAGATTCTTAGGCAGTTTTCATGTGTGGTTTTTGCTCAGGGGCATCCATCCCTTCTTCTGGTGTCAGTATGGACATCTTTCTTTGGAGCACAAACCCATCCCCACTCTTGGGGTCCTTGGAGTTCAGGTAGAGGGGGGCTATGCTGGAAATAGAACCTGTTATTATGTGGGAAGGCACTTCAGGCTGTCTGAAAATGCTTACTTTTGCCCCGACCGGCATGGCTCAGTGGGTTGAGCATCATCTCCAAAACAGAAAGGTCTCCGATGCAATTCCCACTCAGGGTATGTGCCTATGTTGCGGGTCAGTCCCCCAGCTGGGGGCATGTGAAAGACAGCCGATAGATCTTTGTCTCACGCATTGATGTTTCTCTCTCCCTGTTTCTCCCTCCCTTTCCCTCTCTCTAAAAATAAATAAATATATTTTTTAAGTATATAATGCAGAGTTTCTTTTGAGGCACGCTTCTGTCGTCATTTGTCGAGGTTTTTGTTTGTTTCAAGAAGCGTGGGGTGCTCTACAATGGGCCTCTGATAGCGACATGGGGCGTGGCCTGGAGAGGGCAAGAACGTGAAGGGGACGTGAGAGCACTGAGAGTGAGAGCGGGGCTGCTGGGGGCGGGGAAGACCCGGGGCGCCGCAGTTAGGGGCAGGCCCTGCGGCCAGGTGCGGGAGCATCTTCGGCCCATTTTACAGGTGAGCGCTCTGCAGCTCTGACCACTGGGCACGGTGCCCACCTATGGAGGGCACGTGGGACCCACATAAGGCCATGCAAGCACAACTGAGAAAAGAAAGTTGCTCTTTCCAGGTGCGGTTAACCTGGGAGCCGCCGGCCCTGGTGGGTGCCTTCGGCAAGGGGAAAGGAGGCTGGGCAGGAGAGACCAACGAAAATGCACTAGCGGCTCCCAACAGAGGCGATACTGCCTCCAGGGGACTCTGGGCAATGTCGGGAGACAGTTGTCACGTCTGACAGGGGCACTACTGGCATCTAATGGACACCAGGGATGCCACTAACCCCCCTGCAGTGCACAGTGCCATGCAAAGTATGACCCCACCCCAAATGTCACCAGTGACAAGTTGAGAAACTGAACAAACAACCAAGAGACAGAAACAGACGCATTGCAGTGCCTGAGGCCTGAGGCCCGGCCAGGCCAAACCTTTGTGTTCTTGATTCAAGTGGAAAGGGGAAATGGTATAAAACCCTCTCAAGAAGTTTCTCTCAAATCAATTTGGATTAGCTGATTGGAACATTTACTACAGGAAATCCCTTCCTATACAGAGATTCAAGCTGTTAGACTACAACCCCACAGGTACAAGAAACTCAACAAGTCCCAAACACACACACACACACAGAATAAAACTACACCAAGACATACCATGATTGGATTGTTAAACAGTGAAAAGGAAGATAGTTGGAAAGCAGCAAGAGAAAAAAGATACGTGCACAAGGAAAATTATTCAACTGAAGTGCCCATGAAATACTTTCTTTCTCTTGTAAAACACCTGTCCCATCATCTCCCACCGAAATGATCTCCCACTGAAATGATGCAGCAAAGAGCCGTGGTGGCAAGCCAGCCATGCAGTGGGATCAGGTCACATTCACTGGGGCCGGAGGAAAAGGGGAAATGCTACATAGAAATGCCGGGGGCTCACAGTGATGGCCAGACATCCAAACCCCATTGGCATTTGGGGGCCACTGTACCAAAGTCTCCAGGTCATGAACGCGGATATGCTGATACACACTTTCATGAAATATAGGCAGTTGTCCATTGACTTAAAATCAACCCACTCAGAGTCATCATCAACATGCCCTTAGCATCAATATACCCAAACCTTGTATGAAGTTCCTCTCCTCCCCGTGCTGAGAAAGAGAACTCACACCAGGAACAAACGCGGAGCCATCAGAGAAGGGTGGAGTTTCGGAAAAGGCCAGAAGGTGGCAGCCACAACCTAGGGAGCTGACCTCCTCTCCCAGAAAACTTCGGGCTCATACCAGTTGTATCTGCTACCCAATGCTGCATAACAAGTTAGGCCAGAAGTCAGCCGCTATAAATAAACATGTGTGACCTCCCAGTTTCTGTGGGTCGGGAAGTCGGAGAAGCTTGGCTGGGTCTTCTTGGCTGGAGGTCTCTCAGGGGACCATGGTCAAACTACGGGCCCTGGCTACAGCCATCTGAAGGCTGGATGGGGGCAAGAAGTCCCACTTTCCAAGTGGCTGCCAGACTTGCTGGTGGGCTGGTGCTGACTTTTGGTGGGAGGCCTCAGTTGTGCTCCGCCCTGCGCCTCCACAGGATTGCTTGGTGTCCCCAGGGCATGGGAGCTGGCTTTTTCCAGAGCACATAATCTGAGGGACAAAGTACAAGCAGTAGGGTGTCTTGTGACCCAGCTTTGGAAGTCATACACCATCACTTCCACATTATCCTACGGGTGGCACGGGTCAGCTCTGAGTGACCAGGGTGGGAGGGGACTACACGTGGACAGGCTCATCGGGGCCCATCTTGGGGGCTGGTCCCCATGCCAGTCAAAACTTTTCGCCTCATCTCGCCTGAGACCTCACCAATCTCATATTCATTTGGGATCACGGAGTCTCCCGTTTTTCAGTACAGACACCTTTAGAATACTGAGGGACCATGACTCATTCACCCCTTTGAGATAACCCTCCAGGTGCCAAGCTGGGCTCCCCAGGAGGGTAAAGACTATTGACAGTGAGGGCAGATCTTGGTGGTCACATGGCGAGGGGCCAAGGGCCACAGGACCCAGGACAGTCTCAAGTCTCAAGAGGGAAGCTCAGAGACAAAGGACGTGCAGAAAGAGATGAGAATTAAAATTTCCCCATTTCAAAATCTGACCTAGAGCCAGCAGAGCTGGGGAGGGTCACTTCCTCCTCCTCCTCCTTCCTCCTTGGCCCACCTCCCAGTACCTAGCACTGTGTGCTCCTTCAGTCCCCTGGCTGCCACAGGACTGGGGAGCTGCTACGGCCGGGGACCTTCCCTTTGGGGCATGGCTCCGACTGCCCCATGATCATGCAGCGCTCTGTCGCATTTTGGAAAGGGAATCAGGCCAACTCCACGTAGCCTTGGGTGAAACGCTGGAGTCAGTGTTGCCACGTCCCCATCCCCCAGGGTAGGGAGGGACATGAGGGCCTGTGCCGCAGAGACTCCTTCTCACCACAACACCGATAACGACTTGGTCTAGGGCATCCTTCTAAGCACATCTCCCATATTCAGTCCTTTGAACTCTTGACACTGAATGAAATACTGTCACCCTCAGGCCTATGTTAAACAAACTGAGGCAGAGGGAAGGTGAGGTCACAGGCCCAAGTGTCCCAGACCGGAGGCCCTAAAGGCCCTTCTTCCACAACAACCTGGCAGGCCTGGGGACAAGTAAAGGCCCGCTGGGTTCCCTGTGACCTCCCAGGCAGGTGATGGCTCACACTTCCCCGAAACCACCGCCCAGTTAGTTCCCTAGGGCTGCCAGACACAGCACCAGAGACTGGACGTCTCAAATAACAGAAACGATGGCCTCACAGTGCCGGAGGCCACAAGTCTGAGGTCACAGTGGTGGCAGGCTGATTCCCTGGCTCATGCAGGGCTGTCTTCTCCCTGTGTCCCTTCACGGGGTCTTCTCCCTGGGTCTGTATGTGTGGAAACTCCCTCTTCTTAAAGGGACACCACTGAGACTGGGTTAGGGCCCCCCTAATGACATCATTTTAACTTGATCACCTGTGTAATGACTGTCTCCAAATAACGTCACAGTCTGGGGGGCTGGGGGTACCTTCACAATGAATTTTGAGAGGTACAACTCAGTTCGTAACAGCTGCTCTGTGTCCCTCACTCACCTGGAACCCCCGCACACTGACCGCCATGGACCGTTTTTTTTCCACAACAATCTCTGTTCCGCTCATGTGGGGTACCGCCTCGTGGAAAAATCAACTTTGAAGAGCTCTTCATCACCAGCAACTTTGTAAAGGTTAAGTGCAGGGAGTCATCAAGTACAGCCCTGAGGTGTTCCTCCCACTGTCCTCAGAGCAAGGCCACAGGGGAACATGGCCGCAGGGCGGCTTAACCATATTCTCGCTGGGTTGCCAAGGTGAGGGCTGAAATGGCAGTCCATTTGTAAGCTCTGGGCCAAAGACGTGCTGGTAGAAGGCATGACTAAGCTAAGAGGAAAAATGACTCATCTGTCATGGAGGTGGTCAGCCCTCCTAACTCTGAACCACAAAGCCCTTCTAAGCAGCCAGCACCTCCAAGGCTTACAGTGCAGGGAAAAAATAAGTTTCACATTTAGTCATCTATAGCCAGCAAAGAAACGAAGAGCCAAGAGCCAGGGAAGCACAGTCAGCCCACAGGCAGACGTGGTAAAAACCGCTGGGCGTGCACAGGGGAAGGGCGCCTGGCCACCACCCCGGCCACCATGGCAGGGGAAGGAGCGGAGTGCAGCTGCTGTGGGTATGTCTCCCTCCAGCCAAGTCCTGGACCTACCCTGGGTATCGGAGCTGCTGCTGACGGGAGGGTCCGCACCGGGCTCCCCTGTGTGACCTCGGTCACCTCCCAGAGGGAAGGCTCTGGCCTGGGGATTTCATCAGGCTCACTGCTCCTGATAACCGCTCAAAGACCCACACGACAGGAAGCGAGTGCCCTGTGAGCAAAGCTGCAGAGGGAAATAGGTCCAGGAGGAAGGAAGTCCAAGATGATGGTGGGCCATGCCCAGCAGGGTGATGGGGAGTTCACGTCAGGCTCTGATGGCCTGGGAATGATCTCAGCTGGCGAGCATGTTGCCTTGGGACTTAGCCCTCAGGCCCTGAGAACAGCCAGCTCACAGACCCAGTGACAGAATGTCCTGGGCTGCAGGGGCAGTGAGAAAGCTGTGTACAGGCATGACCGTGACCCCAACAATCACAGCTGCTAAACAGTGGCCTGAGGGCGCAGGTGACTTCATCCCCAACAGGACAGCCAGAAGGAGATCTTTCTAGTATCATGTGAAAAATGTACATGCCGGCCCCTTTGCTGTCCCTGTGGCCACAGCCTCTCAAGGATAATGCTGACCTGACCCAGGACGAGAGGCCCATCTGGAAGCATAGTAATTACACGTGCCAAATTCCACCCCGTTTGATAGGTGAGGTCCCCCAGGTACCTAGCACAACATTGCTGCTAAGTGAGAGGCACGGGCCAGCTCACCTGGTCACCCAGGCCACTGCTCTCGGGCCACCCTGCCTTCTCCCTCAGCCACCTCTGAGTGAGGCACCTTTTCAAACACAAGTCTCAACATGTCCCTCACTCTCCTACCCAAAAGCACCCAGCGGCCTTCCATCACACCTAGATCCAGGGTCGGTGGCCCTCCTGCTGAGTTCCCACATGGTCTGCCCCAGTAGCCACTCAGAGTGGGCGCCCTCTGCACACACCGACGTCTCCACGGCTCCAGAAATGCACCGGGCCCTTCCTTGCCTCAGGGCCTTTGCACAGGCTGTCCCTCAGCCTTGAGCGCCCAGCCACCTTGATGTTCACAAAGCCCTCCCTCACTTCCTTCGGGTCCCTGTTCCCATGCCAGCCCTCAAAGAGGCCTTCATGACTGCCCTGTCTAACTAGTGTTCTCAATCCACTGTTGTCTGTCCTTGGCCTCTTGCTGCATTTCACTGGATAACAAAATATAGAAAATGGGCTTATTTTCTTTTTCCTCAACAGAAGGGTCATTTCCACAAGGGAACGAGCCTTGTTCATTTGATCCCAGTATATCTCATTGCCTAGAATGGTAGGTCTCGACTAGGGATAAGCATGCCCACCGAGGGACATTTGGCAATGTCTGGACTTTGGCTGTTACAACTAGGGGGTAGGGCAGTGGTTACTGCTGGCATCGAGTAGCTGGATGCCAGGGATGCTAACACGTGGCTGTGCCCAGGATGGTCCCCACCATACAATATCCAGTCCAAATGCCCAGGGTGTTGAGGTGAAGGAAGCCTGGCCTAGATACACAGCAGGGACCCAACAAATATTTGCTACTCGAGTGAATAAATACTGACTACTGAGGCTGACATCTGCGGAAATGCCTGTGCAGTTTTTGTGATACAGATGGTCTCTTCTCAGGATACTAATATCTCATCTCTTCATTCAACAAATGTTTACCAAGCACCCACTATACCATGTGCTCTATGAATAGACCACACACAGACCCTGACCTCTGAGGTTAGAGGGAAAAAAGAAGGTTCTGTAGAGGCATCCGGGGACCTGGGTGCTTCTCCAGCCCGGTCACTATTAGTCACACAACCAAGAAGTCTCCCGACTTCTCTGGACATCCCTTCCTCATATGTCCAAAATTTTGAAGCTTGCTCCCAACATCTAAAGTCTATGCATTCAATTGATCGCAGAGAATTAGTTCCTCTTTAGCATTTTTACATTCATACATTACCATTAGCATCGATTATAAAAGCTTTGGTGATCCACGTGTACCACGACAGGGGACTAGGTCAATAAATGACCACATGACGGATACACTGTGAGCGTTCTGATGTAAAATGACCTCCAAACAAGAGCCCCTGGGGCTCAGGGGAAACACTCCTCAGCCCCGGAGCCCCTTACTCAGAATCCCCTGCACGTCCAAAGAGCCTACATTTCTTCTCTACCATTTTTTTAAACTTCTTATTATGAACATTTTCAAGCACACAGAATGAGGAGCCCAACGAAGAGCGCCGATCAACAAGTGTTCCTGTCGAGTCATGTTTTCCTCATCTCATTCTCTCTCCATTTACCAGAATCATTTAAAATTCAATTGTTGAGCTCGAGCAGTGGTCCTCAAAGTGTGATCTGGGGACACTTTGGGGGTCCCCAAGACCTTTTATGAAGTTCTATGCTGTCAAAATATTTTTATAATAATCTTAAATTATTTACCTTTCCCATTCTCATTCTCTTATGAGTATACGGTAGAATTTTTCAGAGGCTACATGACACAGAATATTGCAACAAGTTCAATGTAGAAGTGGGTATGAGAATTCATCTGTCGTCCATTCAGTCATTCATTAATGGTTTTTAAAATGTAAGAAGCAAGTTATCCTATCATGACACTTCACCCCTGACTACTACAGTAGGCATCTCCAAAAAAGAAGGTTCTACATACACACAGCGTATCTGTTGCTGTGTAACAAAGGACCTCAAAGCATGGCACCAGAAACAAACGTCTGACTGTTTCTCCCTCTGTCTGGCATCCAGGAGGGGCTTAGCTGGGTGTCAACCACACCATAAGATTATCACATCTCATAAAATTTCCAGTAGTTTCCTCACATCAGCTAATAGGCAGTCACATAAACATAACCCAGCTGTCCCCAAATGCCTATTATAAATCTTTGTTCAGGCCAGAAGCCAATCAAGAGCTACAAATGATATTTGATTATTGTCAAGGGCTGAATGTGTCTCCTCCAATTCACATGTTGAATCCTCACAGCCAGTGGAATAGTATTAGGACGTGGGACCTTTGAGAGGTCATCAGGTTATGGGGGAGGAGCCCTAGTGAATGGGAGTAGTGCCCTTCTAAGAGGTCAGAGACCCGGCTGGCTCACTTCCCGCCATGTGAGGACACAGTAAGAAGTCAGCCGTCTGCAACCCAGAAGTGAGCTCTCAGCAGAACCCAACCATGCCCACACCTTGATCTTGGACTTCCGGCCTCCAGAACTGTGAGGAATAAATGACCGCTGTTAAGCCACCCAGTCTCTGGAACTGTCCCATAACAGTAGATCTGAGCATGATGGTTATTCAGTCTCCTAAGTTTCATTTGATGGAGAACCTTCCCTTTTTATTTTCTTGCCTCATATTTTGTTGCCGAGACAGGCTCCAATGGCCCATGGAGGACGCCACGCTTTCTGAGGCACGCAAGGGTGCGGAGGGCGACCATGGGGTACAGGATGCAGAGGAGCTGCCTGCACGGCCTGGAATGTGACCTGCATGGACAATGGCCAGCAGGAGATGAGGGGGCTGCTGATGCCCAACCTTCTGAACACCAGTTCTCTCACAGTGAACACAGCCCTCCCTGGGAGACCAAGTTTTATGGGGCCAGGAGAGTCTGAGAGAGAGCTGATGGCCAGGGAATGGGCAGAAGGACACATTACAGTCCCAGGCCAGCTAAGCCCCCACCCGCAATGCCACTGCCATGACCACTTCCTGCCTCTTGGGAATTTTTCAGCATGTAGACCCTCTCACATCTATCCGATCCCTGCAAAAGGCCAAGGAAGCCGGACCAGCACGCGCAGTCGGTCCCATTTTATGGGTACGGCAACTGCTCTGAAGGGAAAGGCTGGTGCCAAAGCCGCCCGACCATGTGGCAGAGCCAGGCTCTAGATGCAAGTCCCACACGGAAGCTTAAAGCATGTGACCCCCTCTGCCCAGAGGGGGTGTCCACATCAGGGTTCGGGGACAGTCTGCTTTGGCCTCCGCCACCTGTGGTCGACATCATACCACCTCATCCGGCCATCGGCGCCAGCAACGCTGGTCTTCTCGTTTCCTGCTTACAACGCCTCCACGGGCACCACTCCGCCCACTTTTGCAGGTAAAGAGAGGGACTTGACATTAGTCCACACCAGGTTCCAAGTGGCCCCATAGAAGGACAATGTCTGCCACATGCTGAGTCCAGCAGGAGTGGATACACACAGACCTAGTGCCTGGCAGGTTCCTTTTCTCCTGGCACCCCCTCTGCCGAAGTGGCTTCCCAGCTACAACCTGCACACGAGTAGCCACGCCTCTTTGACAGAAGCTATTTCTGGACCCCACAGCGTAAAAAGCCTTCACATTGTATTTCCTCCCTATACAACACTGCGGAAGGGAATCTGATCTCTGTCCAAGGGCTCAGCATCAAACAAATCACAGGAAAATGAATTCTAAGAATACTGGAGCCAAAAGAACACTTAGAGACCTTCTAAATGAGCGGTTCTCAGCTGGCCAATGGAGCCCCCTGGCCCCACTCCTACTCCCACCAGGGGGACAATATCTCAAGACATTTTTCGTCGTCACAAGTTGGAAAGAAGGGAAGGAGTGTTACTGGCATCTGCTGGGTGGAGACCAGGGATGCTGCCAAACATCCTATACTGCCCAGGACAGCCCGCACCACAACAGAATGACCCAACCTAAAATGTCACTTGTACCGAGGTGAAGAAACCCTGCTCTAAACTCCTGGGTTCCCTCAAGTATGAGAAAACTGAGACCCAAAGTCACGAAGTGAGTTGTCCAAGATTACACAGCCCCAAGCCAGAAGTGGAATCTGGGACTCTACCACTTCCATCTCCACTGTCTGCTAGGCTCATCTGGGCTGGGGGAGAAGCGAGGGTGGGGACCAGAAGGGAGCCACCCTCTGCCAGGTAAAGAAGATGGCAATACAGAAATTATACGTGTGCGACCTCAGAGAGGAATGCCTTCTTTAATGATCAACCACAGTGGCATTGCTTAGCAGGTCCGCCAACAGTGGCTGGTGGGTCACACTGTTCACGGTGTGAATTCCAATAGAGTTCACTGCTGCCGCAGCTCCCAGAAGCTGCCCCGGTTTACAGGAAAGAACGCCACTTTCTCCTCCTACGGGTGCCCACAACTGTCCTAACCTTGGGTGGGTTTTGAACCAAAGGAAGGTATCTACACACAGACCCGGATCTCTCAAGAGTCCATAAAAATCCCACCGAACTGAAAAGTCACCTGACCCCCCTTCCATCTGCCGCTGAGTCATCACCGGCCCCTTCTGTCAGCAAGCTCATTATTCAGTAACGGGATTCGAAACAACGCTGGGAATTCTTGGGTTTTGGTGCTCGTCTCCACCCCCACCCTCTTCTAAAGACCATTTTGTTCTTAAGAGAGCTGATTCACTCTCTCTTGCCCTTGCATGTTATCTTTAGAGGCTGCACTGTATTGTAGTTTATTTTACTGGATACTGTTATTTTTAAACCTACTTAAAATACCTGAAGGGAAAAAAGAATGCATTTATGAGATATCCCCTTTAAATGCCGAAACCTTGCAAAATAATGCAAAAAACGCTTTCAATGGCATATCTAGCTCTTTAAATTGCTAATCAAGAAGTTTCCGTTTCCATTCCATTCCAAGCAAAGCAGCTTTTGCTTTAACGAAATCAGGCTCAATTCTGAGGACAAACGCCTGTCAGAATTAGTAAATGGACCATTATTTAAGAAGCACAATGACAGCTGGAAACAGTTGATAGTGATCTTGGCCAGGCCCCACTCTCTCCTTATAAAGCATGCAGTGGTGATCATTCCAGATTTTTCCCCCTCTTGAGCAAGAGACCAGGTCTTTCTGTCTGGCCCCTGCCCACTTTTTCCCGCGATGGGCATGCAAAGACCCAAGTCACTCTGGCCTGCAACAGCCCCCCTCACCCCCGCACCTGCGCCTGGTGCATGCAAAAGTGGGACAACCAGAGACCCCACTTTGGCTTCCTGGGGCGCCGCGGGGCTGCAGGCCCGTGGGCGGGACTCGGCGACGCGCGCCCCTTACCTGCAGTGCCACATGGCGCAGCCCGGCCACCCACCTGCACAGCATCCTAGCTAGAGCATCCTTTCTTCAACGCCAGGGAAGCGAGCGCGGTGACGTCAGCGGAGGCGGGTATAACGCTGCCACGTGACGCCTCGGGGCCCGCGGGATGTAGCGCGAGGTGGTGGGCTGGCAGGCGGGGCGGGGCAGGCGGAAGACCCTGGGTGTCCCTGCAGGCGAGGAGCGAGTGGCCGGGAAGCCAGCTCCAGCCTCCGCTCTGGGCGCTGAGCTCGCCGCGCGCAGCTGGCTTGGCCTTCCCCCAACTATGGGAAACGAACGGCAAAGAGGGAGAAATCCAAATGATTACAGGCTCCGCGCATGTAATAGGATTTCAGGAGAGCTCGCAGTAAGGGGATTAGTAATGAAAGGAAATAATTTAGTGTTTTATTTTAAAAGTCTTTATCAAATGCAGTGGAGATAAAGTACGTTTTCTGTAAATGGAATTGACAGTGAAAATACAGAGTGCATGGACATACTTTACATAGAGGGCCAATGTTTCAAATCGCATATGAACAGAGGATAGCAAATACTTGCATTTGAAGCATATTCATTCTGGGATATTATACTAATTGCACTGATGAATAATGCTCTTAATTACTCCCAATAGCTACATTCCAACATTAACCTGCATTTGCCAAAGAAAAAGGTAGTGACAACACATATTTATACCACTTCCTTGAACATCTGATTATTTAAAATAAAGCCCTATTGCACGAGCGTGGCTGTCCACATGTCTGTGTGTGTTTTCTTAAATCTTCTGGCAAGGACTTTGATCTGTCTTGACATGACAGAGTTAATTCACAGTAGCTCGTTATTTCACGTTTTCTAATTTTTATCACATTCTGCAGGAGTGAGTCATCGTGCTATTCTAGAAAATATGTACAATGTCAACATTCCCCATGCACAACTGACAACAGCCTTGCCTAGAAAGCCTGAGACAATTCCAACTGTGGTCATTTCGTAAATTAGAAATGGCATATTTCAAACTCAAGCAGTGAACATATCAACTTTTCTCGCCAAACCACATAAACGTTTTTGAACTGTGAAAGGACAAAAGCAAGAACTGTTTTTATTTGTATTCCAGTCTCACATAGACTAGTTTACTTGCGCTTGCGTTGGAATCACCATTTTAACACTCTCGTGCCCCCAGAGGGGATGTGAAACAGGCCGTTCTGCAAGCAGGCTGGGCTTACTAGCCACCCCGGCAGCTTTCGCGTCCTTCTATATTTATCTCCAGGCATTTGACTGCCGTTCCCTCCAGATGGACACAATTTCTGTTGAGAATGCCAGTCTCTCATTTGGGGGTAAATATGACCCTCTCTCAGCCATCGATTATTTTCAACACCAGATTTTAAAAATCAACAAAGTGGCCGTGTGCTTTTCTAGGTCACACTTCTCAAGTTTGTTTTTCTTTTGTTTTGTTTTTTGAGTGATAAGCAACTTACCTTCTGCTTTCAGATGCCTGAGAAATAGAGTTAATGCTACCGAAATCCCCTCTCCTGTGGGTTCAGGGTCTGATGGAGATAGAAACTGACAGGCTCTCTCTCCTGCCAGAGGTGACTGTAGATTTCAGCCTCATACAACCAGGCCTTCCCACCCCACCCCCAGCCAGACTGGGAGCGTCACGTGCTCTGCCCAGCCACTCAGCCCTGCCCAGCCAGCTCTGTCACCTCTTGTCTCTGGAGGCCGGGCAGGCCAATTTCCTTCGCCTACACTCAGGCATTCTTGCCCAGAGAGAACCCAGCGTCCCCAGCACAGAAAGCCTTGCTGAGCCGCACAGACCACTGTGACAGAGTTCCGAGAATCAGTGCAGGGCAGGAGGTCCTATAAAATGCCCTCCTGTGGTCTGAGGTGATTTGCTCTGTGTTCCGGATTGGTGGAAATGTCACAAGTAGAGCCACCTTCCTCATCATGGGTGACTTTTTTGCCCATAACTTAGTTTCACCTTCTGTTTTCAAGGTGATTGCTCAAGTGTAAAAAGCATTACAGCAAATTGGCAATTCAGAAAAGGCCGGGAAACTGCCATTTTCAACAGAACGAGGTAACCCTTTGAACACCCTCCACGCCCACCTGTGAAACTTGTCATTTTGGCAAAGATGTTTTTTAATTAAAAAGAAAAGATACCACCCAGGAGAATGTAAATTGAGCAATCTTCCTGGTGGGCTGTTTAGCATTTTTTACCAAAAGCCTTACCAGTCTGCATTTCTGAAAAATACTGTGGGCCCCAGGGCTACGGAATTTTTACGCAGGGGAAAAAAGGAAGGGAGTGCAAACAACCACTTTGGGAAAGTTTCCTGCAGTATTATTTATGATCTCAAAACACCGAAGGCAAGTTAAATCTCCAAAAACAGAGGATGGATTAAATTATGAGACATCTATTCAACGGAAGACTTGAAATTAACACGGTAGTAGATACTTTTTGACATGGAAATACCTTCACAGTTTATTAAATGAAGAAAAGCAAACTCTAAAACATTAAGTGTTGATCAACCCTCCTAGTGTACGTAGGTGTGATGTGTTTCTATCTGCACGAAGATTGTAATATATGAACATGGAAAACAATTAGGAAGTGAATTCACAATAGTAACAAGCATGGTATTTCACTATTAGTGGGATAAGGGGTGTTTTACACATTCTTTTTAGTTCAGCTACATTTTCCAATTTTTCTAGATTAACATGTTTGCTTTTGTAAGAAGGAACAGTTATTGTTGCTTGTTTTCTTAAAAGCACCATAGTAGAGATGTGATCACGGAATAAACATTTTGGGGTACTTTTTAATGCAGATTTTATTACTTGAAGAGTCTCAGATCTTAATCGCAAAGCCCCAAGAGAACAATTCCTAGTCTTCCTAGATTGTTCTGCTCATAAAAATCCTTTTTTTTTTAAAAAAAAAAAAAAAAGGAAGTTACGTTCTTTTATTGGAGCAGGATTCCTGACCAGTATACAGGGATATATTTACTAAAAAAAAAAAACAGGCCTGTGCAGAAATTACTAAATACTATCCATCTAGATAAGTTTTCATGACACTTGGTCTGTCAATGGAACAGTTTCATTTATAAAGTTTTATACATCAAATAATTTTGAATTTGACCAGGCTGTCCATTAATTTATCCCTGAAAAAGTTAAGTGGCATTTCATTTTTAGCTACTATATTTTACAACGTTAAAAAGCATAGGCATTGGGTAGCTTCTCAAAATGTCGTTCTTTGCACAACGGCATTTAGCCGACAGAGGAGAGTCCATCATGCAGACTCACATAGACAGGCCTCGTTTTGAGAGCAATATGCTAAAGAGCTGGTACTTAGAGACAAAAGTACTCCTGACCTGAGTTTCTTAACCACCAATACAGACTTCTTACTAAAAGCCTGTCTTCTCAGCCACATTGTATAGAGCCAATGAGATACGCCAGCAATAGCCCCGTGTGTAACTTGGCTTTACAGCAGCAGGTCTGTCTGATGGTGGTGGCAGGTGCTCTTATTATACCCAGGCATATATACTGCCATTTTTTTAAATGGCACCTTGAAATACAAAATTAAGAGGACAACATACTTAGAACTGAGTTTTGAGCAATCTGGCGTCCTGAATGATTTGAAGAGTTTCAGAAACCGATAGCAAATTGTACCCATGATGTTTCCCAGTTATGGAGACATTAATACATCAATTCAAATCCCTTTACTCAGTCCACATCGCCCTGGGGTCAGCCTGCAAAGACTGGGCATTAAACCCTTGACCCTTTGCTTCGCAGGGCTGATGCCCAACCAACTGAGCCATGCCGGTCAGGGGTAGGTTGAGAAAGTTTGACAACATGTTGTACAACTCAAACTTGAAAAGCCATATGTGTTCTGAGACAGAAGCATCACATCCTTTGTGAACACACTTAGTTTTATTGTAACGAAGCAACCTGTACACTTCAAACATTTAAAACTGGCCATCGCCTTTCCTTTCCAGGGAAACAAAAAGAAAATTTTAAATGGATAGGAACAAAATTATATTAGAGAAATGTCAATTCTGAATAAGGTTCTACAGGTTCCGCTGATTCTCCCATCGAGTGATTCTCCCATCAAGTCATCATTAGGAGAGAATTTTATTTTAAAAGTATCATCTTAAGCTGCAGGATGTCCACTAAACATCACAATTAAACATGCCAAAGGAGAAGCCAACCTATAACCCCTTTTATTTTTTAGTTTCTTTTTTTAAACAAGAGAAAGTAGACAGATCCATGTTGGTAAATGCTAACCTCCATGTTCACATAGAGACACGGTGTAATTTCTGAGCCCAATATACAGAGAAAGGAGGGGAAAAGCTATAATTCTGTGCACTATGACACAGGTGCCTGGCGCCCTCCAGCTTCCAACAGAGCTAAGGGAGTGGAAGGTCTTTCTTTTTTCCCACTGAGCACGGTGTGTTGATTCCGTAAGGTTTTTGTTGAGACAAGAAGGGATAAAAATGAATTGGGAACAGAAGGGGACAGAGGTTCTCTTCCCAGTGTATTCTGCTCAAGGTACATCCCCCCCCCCACCAAATGAGGTGAGAACCATGGTATAAAGGAGAGAAAAGAGACCTCAAACACAGGGAGACTGGGCATAAGAAGGGACAAAAAAGAGGCTGCAACTTGCTCCCAGGGACGGGAGAAAACTGAAAAAGAGCATTGGAACCCACTGGTGTTCCATTAGTCATCGTCTCCGTCTTCCTCTCCTCCCTCCCCCCATTACCACCTTCATCTTCGTCTCCTTCATCCTCACCCCCTTCTTCACCAATATCTTCCAACCTTTCTTCTCCCTCATCACCGCCATCTTCTCCTCTTCTTCGTCATCCATGTCAGGGACCAAGTAGTGCCGTAATGAATTTGGCCCAGTATCAGCTTTGATGGCTTCTCCTCATTCATCTTTCCCCGCCTCAGAATGCTCAGTGAAGAAACCCCCGGTTCTTCGCACTGCCTGCCTTTAGTCTGCCTTCGACCTGGACCTTCTGTCAAGCCCTCCCCGGATTTCCATTTGATTTCAGTGGACTTCGAAGGCGAATGACCACCGCTCGCACTCAGGTGAAATTCTCTGGAGAGAAGAACTTCATGTTCGGAGTAAGGATTTGCATGAAAATGAAAATCTATTCTGTAACCTGATTTACTATCTTCAAATTCCGTCACTTGAACTCTTGTCAAATAATACAGCACGTCTTCGTCCTCTTTTCCCAGCAGTGCAGACACTAGTGCGTGGTTGACAAATGTTATTACCCCAAAACTGGGGCTTTTGGTGATCAATTCTGACCTCTTCTGAAAAAAAGTGGTTGGCAGAGCTTGTTATATTTATTCTGTTCTGCTTTGAAAATCTTCTCCCTGGGTTGTTCATTAAAGTCTTTCATTCTGTGCTTTGTCAATATGTTCGGTTGCTTCTTGCTGTCCTTTTTCTCCCTTTGGCGAGTCCTGAGAGGTCGATGTGTTCTCTGGCTTGGGGACAGGAGGCAGACCCTCCTTTGATCTAGGTGGCAGTGAAGGCTGGTGTTTGGGGGCCCTGCTGGGAGGCAAGTCCAAGAATGAGGCCGCAGGGAAGCAACACGCCTGGAAGAAGCTCTGAGAACTGCTGCTCAGCAAAATCAGAAGGAAAAGAAAATGTCAGCCAGGAACTGGTGTTACTGTTCGGTCGTGTGGGGGGCAGTTTGCTTCCATTTAAATTCCCTTCTTATTCCGCCCTGTGGACAGAAGGTTCACTGTCACCATCCTGCATGAAAGGACTCATAACATTTGAGCTTTCCTTTCTGCACACTGGCGCCTTCTTTTTTTTCTCAGATTTCTGCTTTTATCCTTTTGAATCTTTTTCTTCTTAATTATCTGCTGCTGTGACATTTGGCCCAGTACAAATGTATGGGGACATTTCTGGCTGCTACAACAAGACAAGGGTGCTCCTGGCATCCAGTGGGTTGCCACCAGGGATGGTGCCCAACGCCCCACAGTGCCCAGGACAGCCTCTCAACGGAGCACATTCCAGGCCAGGGTATCAATAGTGCTGAGGTGGGGAAACCCTGCTTTAGAATTACTTAAAGGTGACACTCCGAGCATGTGGGATATAGCCACCTGTCTATTCATACCCTATTTCCCAATGGACACAGGACACTGACAAGGGTGGTTATTCTAGGGTTGAGAACCTGGTGACTGTGGCTCAGGGTAGAAGGGAAGATGTCATAGACGTGGAAACACGTTACATAGTAAAAACTAGTTTTCTAGCTCCCCTTACATTAATGCCACCAATGTCACTGGATTCTCGCAGTGGCCTGAGAAGGCGGGACAAGCATGCCGTGACCTGTTTTGCAGACAGCCCTGACCTGACAGCAGTCTCCCACTCCACTGGCTGGCGTGTCCTGTGGTCAGGCAGGGTCCTCCACCAGGTGCCCAGGCTTGTCACCCTGGCGCCGTCCCAGCTCCCTGAGGCCCTCCACAGCACTTGCCAGGTTACGTCCAAATCGTTCACTCACATGCATGCCCAAGCACAGACGGAGAGCGGGGAGCGGGGTTTACCTGGCATCGAAAGCCCAGTGATCAGCACTGTCTCCGAGATACGAAGTTACATCAGAACCCAAATTGTCTCCAGATGTTCTCAACCAAAATTATCACCTTTTATCCTACGCCCATCTTGAAGTAGGACATGAGCGGATTACAGCATTAATGTCTGGGCTATTCTGCCAAGCCTCTGTCAGCTTCCATTTTCCCTTCTGTGCAGGGGGGAGCCGTAGTCGCCATCGTAATAATATTCTGCAGCAAGGGAAGAGTAGACAATGCCTTGCGGAGCCGCAGCGGAGCCTGAGACGCCAGGCAAATGTGTGCCCCGAAATGTGCTTATCGACATAGTCTCCCATATTTCGAGCCCAGTGAATGAAGTTATTAAAGACTCTACAATCAAACACGCACACACACAACTGCATAATAAAGGCCCTCGTGGACCAAATGCATGCCATTGTCAACCACATAAAACTCAGTCTGCGGGGACCTGCGGGGCATATAACCCCTGGCTGGTTAGCAATGGCTGTTTCCCTTGCCCAATAATGCAGAGAGCATTATTAAAACAAGAACAGCCTGTTTTTATTTTTAAAATGTGACACTTTGCTCACTGTGAATTTTTCTACCAAATTTGATTTTTATAAATATTATCTTGATTACCGATTTTTTTTTTCTTTTTGTGCCCACATACATTTTGCAGCCAAGGCGAGCACTGTCCTTGCCTCCTCCGAACTCCAGCCTGCATATCTGGTAAAGTATTCCATAAATGATGGGGCTGCTAAAATCTGGAGGTGAGGACCCTTTTCTCCTCTCCTGTGTCCTGACCTGTACATCTGAGCACACTGTCCAAACAAATGAATGAATGAGCGAATGAACTCACACCTAGCTTGCTGCTATCCACGTGGCCAATGCCATCAAAGATCTGAGGTGTAAGTGCATTCACGCTCCTAGAATATACAATCTAGCCTCTCCCAGGCATTCTGAGCTGTGGTCAGAGACCACGGTGGCCATTTGAAAGCTGCAAATGTGACCATCTTATCCTGATGTCTATCCGAAAGGATGGTCTTGGGTAAAATGACACATGACAGCTTTGAAAGTGCTCTGCATTTTTGCCATGGAGCTGTTGTCATGGGCACTGTCCATTCTAGGAAGTGTGGGAAGACAGCCTGGGTAGCACTAAGGGCCAAGAGAACTGTGCTTCCCCTAAAGAGTGCCCCCCACCACGGTTTTCCTCTCTGACAGTGAGCACTATGTAATTGACAGTACCTCCTTTTCCTCCTTGGGTGTCAGGAAACTCAGGTTGTCCGAAGGCAGTTCAGTAGGCCTGTCTCCTCACATTGGTCCAGGTGCAATAACCCAGCTCTCCGAGAGCAGGGAGGGCGGGAGCCCTGGTTTGTAGCGTTTGCAGAATCCCATGGTGTAAATTCTCCCACCATAGCTGGCTTCAGGCTGCTGGGTGTGGAGTTGGAAGGTGAGACAGCATCTCCCCCTGACCCAAGCAATGGAAGTAGGCTGAGCGATTGCACCTGGACAAGGGGTAGCTTCTCTCACCCCGGCCTTTAAGAAAAGCTGATACTTGTTCAGGTGCTTTGTATTGGAAAGATGAGTTTCGTCAAATTGCTCTGCTTCCATATGGTAGCACAAGTTTCTATTTATATTGAAATTCATTCAAATGAATCGAATGTGAAATCCAGCTCCTCAGTCACATTAGCCACCTGTCAAGCATTCGCTAGCCACATGTGGCTGGCAGTCACCAATATTTTAGAGCAGATACACCACAGTTCCGTCATCGCAGATAGTTTTATTGGATGGTGCTATAGAGAGTTTATTTTAAATTCATTCCCAATTTATTAAATAAAACAGTTTGTGTTTATTACCCAGGGGATTCTGCCTGTAATTGCAGGAAAGGAAAAGCCATCTGGCTAGGGTGTCTGCTGGTGGGAAGGGCGGATCCCAGAAGGCTGCGCGCCTCTAGCCACAGGGCCCAGGCAAATGCGTCGAGCGCCACAAAATGTGAGACGGGAGCATCTGATCTGTTTCAAAGCAAACATATACTGGCATAGAGGACCAGGTCCTTCAAAGACGAGCGCCTCTGCGGGTGGCTGAGGAGTGGCTCCCCCTCCCCCAAAGATCACACCTGAATTCCCAGGACGTGTATATATGTTACCTCATGGGGCAAAAGGGACTGTGCAGCTCTGGTTAGGTTGTAGCTCCTGAGACGGGGAGTCGATCCTGGATGATGTCATCACAAGGGTCCTTACAGGAAGCGGGCAGGAGGGTCAGAGTCAAAGAAGGAGGCGTGATGACAGAAGCAGAGTTTGCAGAGACAGACATTTGAAGACGCAACACTGCCAGCCTTGAAGAAGCAGGAAAGGGCCTTAAGCCAATGAACACAGGTGGCCTCTGGAAGCAGGAAAAGGCAAGGAAAGTGATTGTCTCCCGTAGACTCCAGAAGGAACGCAGCCCTGCCGACACCCGTATTTTAGTCCAGCGAGACCCACTGCACACTTCTGAGCCTCAGAAATATAAGAGAACAAATCTGGGTTGCCTTACGCCACTAAGTCTGTGATTATGCTACAGCCGCGAGAGTCACCTAGCAGAGCCCTGACTCATTGATTCACTGGTTTGTGTACTGCGCTGCAGTAACCCGGTGCCCCGCCCTCAGAGCTTACCGTCCATCGATGGTGGGCAGGCTCTGATGAGAGCAGTGTGGGGCTTTCAAAGTACAAACTGCCAGTGAAGTAAGGACAGATACAAACGCTGCCACACATCACCACCGCGCCCAGGGCAGCTCCAATAGACAAGACCTGAGTGAAGGTACAGCGAACTCAGGCTTAATCAGTAATCATTAAAGTAGAGCTGAGTGTATGTACATTTGTGCAGTGGGGTGAACAGCGTCCCTCCAAATTCATGTCCACTGCAAGCTCAGAATATGGCCTTATCTAAGGATCTTCAAGGTGAAATGTATGGGGGACATTAGTTCAAGGACTGGTGTCTTCCTAAGAGAAAGGGGAGGGAGCTGTACAGACAGCGAGATACAGGGAAGGCCGTGTGAAAACGGACAGAGCGTGGAGCCCCCAGAAGCCGCCAGAGGCCAGGAAGCGCCCGCCTAGAGCCGTTGGCCGCGGGCAGTCCTACCGGCGCCTTGGTTTCGGGCCTCTCACCTCCAGAGCTGAGAAAGAAAAAACATTTCTGTTGTCTGAAGGCACCTGGTTTGTGATCATTTATTATGGCAATCCCAGGAACCTAATACAAAGGGGGACCAAAAAAAGAAACAAAACCCCGGAATTTATTTATAAAAAATCGTGTATTTATTCTTACATGTTTAAATTTCAGTCACCTTCAAAGAACTCTCCATTGGATGCAATACATCTATCGAGATGTATTTTCCGCTGCTCAGAATAGTTTTTGAACGTGTTGATTGTGGTGCCGTTTAGTGCTTCTGCTGTTTTTTGTTTCACCTCTTCCACATCTGCAAAATGTTTCCCTTTGAGGACTTTTTTCATCCGGAGAAACAAAGAAAAGTCACTTGGGGTGAGATCAGGTGAATAGGGAAGGTGGGACACAGGGATCATGATGTTTTTGGTCAACAGCTGCCGCCGAACACTCAGCATGATTGGGCAGGAGTACTTGTAAATCGCCCATTATGAAATGGGCAAACGTGTTGGAAGAGTCTTCAGTTCACTGAAGCCGAACACAGCCTCTCACAACAACCCCAGCTACTGCACTGATCCAGATGGGGTCCTAGAACACTCACTTGGAAGGGGAAGTCTATACTACAAGAGGCCCGCCGTCCGGAAGATAATTCCGGTATTTTTTGGTCCCCCCTCATACGTACATATGTATGTATGTATGTGTCAATGAACCAATTCCTTAACCCTAATCAGGCACAGTGCTTTTCGTGGGACATTCACAAAAACTGACTATATCATAGGCCATAGAGAAAACCTCAGTAGATTCCAAAGAATAAAAATAACACAAACAGGATATCCTATTTTGCAATGAAAGTAGAAATTAATAACAAAAATTCGTAAAGACCTTTACATCTGGAAAAATTTTTAAAGGCATGTTAATAAACACATCTTGGATCAAAGGGGAAATACAAAGTGAGGATATAGAATTTCTTAGGAATAATGATAATGAAAACTCAACATATTAGTTGACAGAGAAAAGTTTATAGCAAGGGCTCCCTAACCTCCCTCCTCCCAGTCTGTGGGTGCCGCTCACATTACCCCCCGAGCCCCACCTCCCGCCTTCCCTTCCCCCCATCTGTGGAAAAATTGTCTTCCACGAAAACGGCCCCTGGTGCCAAAAAGGTTGGGCACCACTGGCTTATAGCACTAAACTGGTTTAAAATAAAAATAAACACACCCAACTCAACTACAAAAAGGCAACTAAGACACACACACACACACACACACATACACAAACAGGAAAAGGAGAATTAATAAAAATAAAACAGTATTTCATGAGTTATAAAACAAACAATAGGAGAACTAACAAAACCAAAAGCTGGTTCTCTTTAAAAAGGAAAAATTTTTAAAATAACCCAATAACTACCCTAATCAAAGAAAAACAAAGGAGAAAACACAAGTACAAAAGGCTGGAAATGACAAGGGGAAAAGATCCCATCAAAATGAAGGAAATTACAAAACATTCCTCTATATAGCTCTCTACAAATAAATTGGGAAACACAGATGAAATAAGTCATTTTTAAGAAAAATAGAACTCACCAAAATTGCCCTCAAGAGGCAAGTCTAAAAAGCTCAATTTCCATAGAGGAAATGGGTTAAGGAGCCCCCTGTGACAAAAGCACGGAGCACACCCAGATGTTTTCACAGCAGAATTCTCCCAAACTTCTTGTCTCTGAGCCAAGAAAAAGAAGAAAAATGGGCGCATTGGTTTTGTGGAGTATAACACTGATCCTCACCCTGGCCGATAATGCACTGAAAACAATTACAGAGTATCAATGCAAAAATCATAAATAAATCACTAGCAAACCAACTCCAAAGCACATTCATATCTGTATATCATGACCAAAGGAGTTTATTTTACAAAAGCAAGGACGGTTCTCCATTAGAATATCCATTGATATAATCAATCATGTTTTTACAGTTGAGGAAGAATATATGAGCATCTTACAGAGATAGAGAAAAGGAATTTGAAGAAAATCCAACATCCATTCACATTTAAAACACATCGTTCTGTTGATACAAAAAGAAAATAAAACCACTTCCAGCCAAGATGGAGGCATAGGTAGACACACTTTCTCTCCTTGCACAACCAAAAGAAAGAGAACAGCAAATTTAAAAACAAAAAACAACCAGAACTGCCAGAAGACTGAACTGTGTGGAAGTCCGACAACCAAGGAGTTAAAGAAGAAACATTCATCCACACTGGTAGGAAGGGGGAGACGTGCAGCTGGGGTGGAGAGAATGCACGGCAAGGCAGCGGCCGGTGGACTGGGAGGTCCCACATTTGCATGCAAATAAACCGGAAGGAACAACTGGGGCGCTAGAGAGACCATGCAACCCAGGGTTCGAGCACAGGAAAAGAAAGCCTCAAAAGCTCTACCAGTAAAAACCTGTGGGGTTTGCGGCAGCGGGAGAAGCTGCCAGTCTCACAGGAGAGTTCGTTGGAGAGACCCACAGGGTCCTAGAATGTACACAAACCCACCCACCCGGGAATCAGCACCAGAAGGGCCCAATTCGCTTGTGGGTAGCGGGGGAAGTGACTGAGAGCCGGCCTAGAGCCAAGCAAGCGGTATTGTTCCTTCTCAGGCCCCTCCCCCACACACAGCGCCACAGGGCAGTGACGTGGGCTGCCCTGCCCTGGCAAACACCTAAGGCTCCGTGCCTCACCATGTAATAGGCACGCAGAGACCAAAAAATATGGCCCAAAGGAAAGAACAGATCAACACTCCAAAAATAGAACTAAGCGATGAAGAGACCGCCAACCTAACAGATGCAGAGTAACACTGCATCAAAACACTGGTAATTTGGATGCTCACAGAAATGGTGGAGTATGTCCGCAAAATGGAGGAAAAAATGAAGGCTATGCAGAGTGAAATAAAGCAAAATATATAGGGAACTAACAGTGAAGGGAAGGAAACCGGGATTCAAATCAATGATTTGGAGCAGAAGGAAGAAACATTCAACCAGAACAGAATGAAGAAACAAAAATTCCAAAAAATGAGGAGAGGCTGAGGAACCTCTGGGACAACTGTAAACATTCCAACATCCAAATCATAGGGCTGCCAGAAGGAGAAGAGGAAGAGCAAGACATTGAAAACTTATCTGAAAAAATAATTGAGAACTTCCCCAATCTGGCAAAGGAAATAGACTTCCAGGAAGTCCAGGAAGCTCAGAGAGTCCCAAAGAAGTTGGACCGAAGGAAGCTCACACCAATACACATCATCATTACATTACCCAACGTGAAAGATAAGGAGAGAATCTTCAAAGCAGCAAGAGAAAAGGAGAGAGTTACCTACAAAGAAGTTCCCATAAGACTATCGTGAATTTCTCCAAAGAAACCTTACAGGCAAGAAGGGCCTGGAAAGAAGTATTCAAAGTCATGAAAGGCAAGGACCTACATCCAAGATGACTCTATCCAGCAAAGCTGTCATTTAGAATGGAAGGGCAGATAAAGTGCTTCCCAGATAAAGTAGAGTTAAAGGAGTTCATCATCACAAAGCCCTTATTACATGAAATGTTAAAGGGACTTATCTAAGAAAAAGAAGATCAAAAATATGAACAGTAAAATGACAACAAACTCACAACAATCAACAACTGAACCTAAAAAAATAAAAACAAAAACAAACTAAGCAAACTGCTAGAACAGGAACAGAATCACAGAAATGGAGATCACATGGAGGGTTACCAGCGGGGAGGGGGAGGGTGGAGAATGGGGGAAAAGGTACAGGGAATAAGAAGCATAAATGGTAGGCACAAAATAGACAGGGAGAGGTTAAGAATAGTAACCCAAAGAACTTACATGGACATGACATAGACATGAACTAAGGGGGGGAATGCTGATGGGAGGGGGTGCAGGGCAGAGGGGAATAAAGGGGAGAAAAAAATGGGACAACTGTCATAGCATAATCAATAAAATATATTTTAAAAATTTTTTTAAAGAATGTTATATAAATGGGAACAAAAAGGAAAGAAAATAGGCAAAAAACCTTTCAGGAAATATCCAAAATATATGAGTAAAACTGTAAAGCATTCTGGACAGACACAAAATGAGCCTTGAACCAATAGAAATATATTCTCGGTTAAAAGGATTCAACCTCATAGGACGCCAGTTCTCCCCAATTTGTACATTTCATGCAATTCTGGTAACAATGTCCTCATCGCCCCCCGGAGCTGGACAAGTTGGTTAAATAATCCCTCTCGAGGAACAAATAAGCAGAATCGCCAAGAAAACCCTGAGAAAGAAGAAAGGAAGGAGGGCCAGCCTTAACAAGTATTAAAGCATACCCATAAATACCTCTTATTAAAGCATCATCGCTCAAAGAAAAGCACACTGACATCTCATTGCTCACCTCTGCACGTGGCAAAGGCTCACGTGTGAAAACATTGGACTGACAACGTTGTGGGGAAACCATCACACGGATCGCTGGTGAGAATGCAAAGTGGTCCATCCCTAGGAGGGAAAGGTGGCAACACCTGGCGGAATGCCACATGCATTTCCCCTTTGACCATGGCATCCCACAACAAGGGATCTATCCCCCAGAAACCCTGGCGAAAGTACGAAGAGATGTCTGCGCAGGCTTTGCATTGCTGAATTCTTTTTAATAGCAGAAAACCGGAAGCACCAAAAGATGACGGAAAGAGGGTGGAATAAATTTCCACTTCCACTAACGCAGAGTGCAAAGGTGAAGAAAAATGGACACTGTACATACTGCTCTGGGGACATGGGAGCAGGCCAATGGAATTCGCATGTGGGATGGATGTGAATTTGGGAAGCCAGAGGGCAGATGGTAGCGGGTTGAATGATGACCATCCAACAGTATGTCCATCTGGAATGTGTGAACATGACCTTATTTGGAAAAGAGTCTTTGCAGAGGTCATTGAAGATCTGGAGATGAGATCATCTTGGATTAACTGGTGGGCCCTAAATCCAATGACCTGTGTTCTCCTAACAGACACAGAGGAAAAGGGGGAGACAAAGAGGAGAGGGTGATGTGAAGACGGGGGCAAAGGCTGAGCGATGGCTCTACGAGCCAGGGATCTCTAAGGACAAAGCAGTGAGGGGCAGCCCCAGCGCCTAGAAAAGGCAGGAAGGAGCCTCACCCAGAGCCTTCCAGGAAGCCCAGCCCTGCCAACCCCTTGATGTCAGACTTCTGGCGTTTAGGACAGTTGAGAATAAACTTCTGATGTTTTAAGCCACAAAGGTTGCGGTAAATTGTCACAGCAGCCGATACAGATGTTCGTGGGTTCTTAAGATATGTCTTTAAGTGACAAAAGCCAGGTAAAGTATGTTTTGTGTGCTACCATTTTTTGGAGGGGAGTGGATACAAACATAGATGTGTACACATTTATGTATATTCATCTGTATATATATATGCGTCCATTTTTGTATACATGCTTGCATGCGTGTATATATATACTTATACATCTGCTTATGTTAAAAAACAAGGCAAGGAAAAATAATATTTCTTAAACGGTTGCCTGTAAGGAGAGGGAGGAATAGTGTAACAGGGCAAGAATCAACACTAGGCCCCTTTGAGATACTTTGTTTTGTAGGTTTGTCTTTGCAACCATGTCAACATTTTACATAATTATAAAATTTGAAATCCAAAATAAAGTGAAATACATGTGTCTGACTGATAGCTGAACCACACAGAAAAGAAATATTCCATGTTATTTTAAAACACAGTGATCTGATGACATATTCCTAGTGAGATATGCCTTAAGGTCTAAAATAACTGCTAGAGAAATGTCAGTTTTCGGTATCTATGTCTATCAGTGGTCATATGGGTACTGGGATTCTGACACAATTGTGTGTCTGTGTGATATGCAATAAAGCAAAGGAGTAGCTATGTGAGGTTCTCTATCATCTTTTTTTTATGCTACCTTGAAAAAAATATTGTCTATCTACTGAAAAGGCCTGAAAACAATGACCAGCCCAGCAGCAATGAGCAACCCTGCCACCAAACAGCCAAGTGTCACTGGAAGTGACCATTGCCAGGTCAGAATCAGCTGGTCATGCAGGGTAGCAAGGAGCCATCTGCGACTCCCGGGCACATAACCTAAGGGCCCACGAGCTAAGCAGGAGAGGTTCCCCAGCCAAAGACGGGGGAATTGGAACGCCTTTCAGGATAACAACTCCAATGCATTGGAGCACTCCAAACATATTTAAATCCATGTGTTAATGATGCTTCAAAAAATCCCCCAAAGCAAAAACAAATTGGTCACCGCTGTACAATGCTAGGGAAACAATCCATTGTTTTTGAAACTGGTCAGTAAGGACAAGAATCAAGCATTTATCTTCCTTCTTCCATATAAACTATCACTGGGTAACCAAATAGAGGAGGGAAGTTTCTTTACAAATGTTACTTCAAAGTAAATAATAAGCTTTGAAGAATATGATAGAATTAGAACTGTCATCATCTTGCAACCCTTAGCAAATTAACGGGTGAAGGTATTGATCAATGTTGCGAACGTTACAAAAAGAGACATTATAAGCCATCTAACAGGTGAACACATGGATGTCTTGCCACCCATTTCCCCCAAAAGGGAAAACATGAACTGGAAAATGGATCAAGTTTCCAGATTCAATGGCTTTTTTTCAGTATTTATTTATAGGAAATAAATTTCAGAGGAACAGAAATATAACCAGCAAAGTCCAGAATGTGGGCTACTAAGAGGACATGCACCCTCGTTTCTTCGACAAATGACAGGGGTGTGTAGGGGGAGGGGGATTGATCCCATAGATTAAAAATAGACACAACTACAATGAGACACCATTTCGCACCTACTAGCGTGGCTATGATCAAATGACATTTCAAGTGTTGGCCAAAATGTGGAGACATTGGAACCCTCATAACACTGCTGATGGGAATGTGAAATGAATGGTGCAGCTGCTTTGGAAAACAGTCTGGCAGTTCCTCACACAGCTCAACATAGAGTTATCATATGACCCAGCAATTCCACTTTTAGTTAGAGACCCAAGGGAAATGAAAACATCTGTCCGCACCAAAACTTGAACACGAACGATCACAGCAGCATTATTCATAATAGCTAAAAATATCCATCTGGTAGATGGATAAACAAAATGTGGCTCATCCATACAATGCAATATTATTCAGCAATAAAAATGAATGAAGTTCCGACACATGCTGCAACATGGATGAACCTGGAAAACATGATGCCGAGTGAGAGAAGCCAGACACACAGGCCATATGTTGCAGGATTCCATTGATATGAAATGTCCTGAACACGCAAATCCAAGAACAGAAAGCAGATGAGTAGTTACCAGGGGCAGGGGGAGAGGGGAAAATTGGGTGTGACTGTTAATGGGTACAGGGTTTTTTTTAGGAGGGGGTGATGAAAAAGTTCTAAAATGGATTGCAGTGATATTTGCACAGCTCTGGATATACTAAAAATTGCTTAATTATATGCTTTAAAAGGGTGAAATGTATGATAGGTAAATTCTATCTCAAGAAAGCTGTTACCCAAAAAACCGGATCGGTGGTTGCCAGAGGCAGGAGGTATGGGGAGGGAGGAATGGATGAAGGGTTTAAAAAAATACATAAAGATTTAAAAATTCCAATAAATGGACCATATTTGGATTCCATTGAGTTTCAAAAAGAATGACCTATGAGACGACCGGAAAGGTGACCCTTGGACAGTTAATGACATTGAGTCAGTGAATATTCAGATGTGATAAGGTATAGACAAAACATTAGCCATGACTGATCCGTGTTGAAGTGGGGGATGGCTGCACGTGTGTTCATTTTACTATCTTTATACCTCTATTTCTATGTTGAAAAATGATATACATTTTTATATATTTGCCTCTGTAATTAAATTTTTATTAAAAAATCACACATTTCCATTTTGTTCTTAAGGCAGATTAGTTTAATTTTATAGAAGAAATAGTTTCAAGCAATACAAATGACACAATTAGAACAGAGATGACTACTGATTAGAACTTATTCCCACAACAGAAGGTTACTGATTACAGCGATGACAATTCAATGATCAGATGAAGTGAAGATCAAATTCCCTTTTCCCCATCTCTGGACTACAACTGCTGACAAACATGGCAGAGTGCTCTTTATCACAAGGCATAGCATAGGCAAATTTAAACAGAAGATGAAACTACCCCTTAAGACGACAGGGCTTCACTTTCTGCCGTGTGGGTGTTCGGGTTGGGGGGGGTGGCAGTCCTAACTACTCAGAAGCTACAAAATCAAGTCATGAGTGAGAAACCACTCAGGTGCTCGAGTCCTGCTGCCTGACCGCCCCAGCTGTCATTGGCTATGTGCCCCTTCGGGCCAGGACAGTAGGGGATGGCAAGGGCCACCACAAGCGCGCCTCAAACACATAGCAAAGCAAGCCCGCGTTGGCTTCTGGGGTTCTTTTTAAAACCCTCGGGTGGGGAGGCACTCCAACTGTAAACGTGTGTATGCTGGGCAGTGAGATTTATTGGAAACCCTTGCTGGAGAGCTTTATGCATGGGCATAGTGGGTTTTCCCCATGCTGCCACTTAATGGGGGTTGGCAGAAAAGTGGCTTTAACCCACAGGCCCACTGAGAGCCAGCTTCATGTGGCAGCTGCTAAAAAGAAGCGGCCAGGGCTTGTGGCCAGGGGACTCTCCCACGGGAGGACCCATGCACCCGAGGCGTCAGTGACTTGCCCCCACCCTGGGGTCCAGCGGCAGACCATCGTCTCCCAGCTGGGGCACAGAGAGGGCCTGCCGTTGTCCTCACGCGCTCGGCAATGCTGTCTGCCGCGGAACCGTGGGGCTTGGCGTGTCTCTATCTCTGTTGTGGGTATGTACACAGAGAAATTAGCCCAAAAAACAAAACAAAACAAAAAAAACCAGCAAGACTCGAGGCAGAAATACATAGCAAGAGATGACAACTGTGAAAAGCATAGAGTTTTCAGTCTTACCGCCACTGACAAAGTCCATTGCCCGTGACAGGTCGCGTGTCAATGAAATGCTTTTACAAAATTCACTTTTAATAAATGCAAAAAGGAAGGTGGGTTATACAAGGGGGACAATTACAGACTAATGAGAAGAGAGACATTGATTAAAAGGTGGCATTTCCAAGGGAGGGGCAGAGAAATCTAGGATGAGGGAGTTCTCTTTTCTATTTCATGTGACCACCTCGTTTCCTTCTCCGAGGCCTCAGAAAGGAGAGTGCATTCCATATATAATAAATATGCACAAGGCAAAATAGGTATATCATTTGGCATTTTAAAAGAATAATGGTATTTTTTAATTACATAAAACATTTTTTTCTCATGAACTACTTCTAAGATTTCTTAAGAAATATTGGGTACATTCCAGTACCGGGGAGGAGGATTGTGATTTAAATCAAATGAATCAAACACTCTCCTGTAAGTGACTCACTGGGTAACTGCAGTTACCCGCATGCGCTTCCTTCCGCAGAAAAGCGCCTTCAGAGGTCATCATGTCTATGGCAGAACTGCTGTCTGCATCAGCAGGTTCACTGACTGATGCGAGGGCACGTTCCTAGGTCCCTTTCACTTTCCTTCATGACAGAGCAGTAGAACGGGAGCCCCAGCACCGCCTTCCCGGTCGGTCACGGTCAGATGGGACGCACTGGAAGGGTGGGCGGCCCGCGTCCCATACAGGGCACTGCGGGCAGCCGCCGTGGACAGGCAGGCCCCACCAGGGCACCAGGGGCTCTGTGGGGAGACTCGGGGAGGGGAGCACAGAGCTCTGCGTGCTGACACAACACAGAAATGAGGGGCTCTCAGCGCACAGTCGCCGTGGGAGAACTAGCTCTGCGATGCACACGCACAGGCACGTCTGAACTACGACTGAGCCCCCAGGTGGGATCTTAACAGAACACAATGAGTGTGACAGTGGACAATGTACATGATAAAGGCACACATGAGAAGCTGGTACGAGTGACGAATTTAGCACAAAGTGTTTACATTTCCGTGTCAGAAACAAAACCGGCCCCAAAGTTCCATTCTACTGCATGACAAATACTGAAGAACAAAATTTCAGTCTTAAAATACATCTTAAAGTCAGTATTTTCCTTCAAGGAAAAAAAAGTACTATAAATAAATTACAATACAGTGAATTTGCCTGAACTCACTTCGTTTCTGTCTTCCAGCCTTTAAGTCAAATAAAACAGCGTAAAAACTGTACACTCTTAACATGATAGTTGATCTTTTATAAAATAACTTGTCTTCAGAGATGTCAATTTCACAACAAGGAAAAACCAAGCCCTGTTGCCGTCACTATTATAAAATATATATGTATAGATATGTGTTTTTTTTACAAAATGTGTATATTAATAGCTTTGCACAAATATTTTAAAGACAAATTTAGCTAGTCTAAGAACTTCATGAAAACAAAACAGGAAGATAAATACTTCATGTGTACAAAGCACTACATCAAACATCATCGGCGGGCAGAGGAGGTACGTTAATCCTTGGTCTTGTAAAAAATGCTATCTTCTCCCTGGGGTTGGAAAGAATTACAGGTTAGAAGCTGATATAAATGCACTGAAAGCCACCAGGAGGCTCTCAATACCAATGAAAGCTTTTCTTACTCATAGGACAAATTGAATTTCAATCCGAAAAACACATGTGTTTGAATATAGAGTCTCTAAATTTTAATGGAAGTTATGAAGTCCCATGAGGGCAAGGGTTTGTTTCTAGTGCCTAGAACAGTACCTGGTATATGGCAGATGCTCAGTAAATATTTGCATTATTAATAAATTAATGAATAAAAGTTATACAAATGAAGGCATTCTAAATCATAACTGAAGGAAGACAGTTAAGCACTTTGTTCTTTTACGATGGGGATGTGAAAATTCAAGGTATAAAAAACATTAAGAGTATTATTCATCCATAAAAAGGAATGAAGTTCTGACACGTGCTACAATGTAGACAACCCTCAGAAACATTCTCCTAAGAAGCCAAGCACGAAAGACTACATACTGTATGACTCCACTTATATGAAATGTCCAGAATTGGCAAAGCCATAGAGACAGAGGCAGGTTGGTGGTTGCCAGGGGCTGGGGGAGGAAAGGATGGGGAATGACTGCACAATGGGTACTGGGTTTCCTTTTAGGGTGATGGAAATGTTTTGAAACTAGACAAAGGTGATGGTTGCACGACACTGTGAATGCTAAATGGTGTGGAATTGTTCGCTTTATGTTTTTTTGTATTTTATGTATTTATTTTTAGAGAGAGGGGAACAGAGGGAGAGAAAGATAGATGTGAGAGACAAACATTGCACATGCCCTGACTGGGAACCAAACCCACAATCCAGTCCTGCACCCTGACCGGGAATTGAACCAACGACCTTTCGCTTTGTGGGACAATGCCCAACCAACTGAGCCATGCCAGTCGGGGCTGGAATTGTTCACTTTAAATGCTTAATTTCGCCCTGGCCGGTGTGGTTCAGTAGATTGAGTGCTGGTCTGTGAACCAAGGGGTTGCTGGTTCAATTCCCAGTCAGGGCACATGCGTGGATTGCGGGCCAGGTCCCCAGTGGGGGTCACACAAGAGGCAACCACACTTTCCCTTTCTTCCTCCCTCCCTTCCCCTCCATCTAAAGATAAATAAATAAAAGCTTTATAAATAAATAAATAAATAAATAGTTCATTTCATGCTATGTGAATAGATTATGGAAAACTCATCTATGCTATTTAGATTCAAAAGAGTGGTCGCTCTGGTGCGGGAAGCCTGAGGTGGTGGTGTCTGTGATAATTCCCTGAACTAGTTCACAGCTATGATGTGCACGCTTCCCGGTATGTACATTATGCTGCAAGCAGAAGGTAACAAAAAAGGCCAAGGTGCTACATAGATGTGTGAATAAGCAAATCGATGTGCTGTTTGCAACAGGAAACATTTGGAAAGAAGCGGGGTTATAATGTAGAATATTCATGTAAATTATATCTATTAGATGAGCTACGATAGCCAGCAAAGATAATGGATCGTGTGGTAACACAGGCTGTTTAATTTAAACAAAGCTAAACGTACAATTTAACCCGCATTATTATTACAGGTAGCGTGAAAAAGAAGTGTCTAGAAAAAAAGATCAGAAGAAAACATGAAAATGCTGATTGCAGTGGGGATTCCTGCTTTGTGCCAAGTTTTCCTAATGACAAGTGTGACAGTAAAGAGCAGGAACACGAGGCCCACGTCCTCCCTACCTGAATGTCTGCACTTGGATGGGCTCTTTGTGGTTCTGCCCACGCAGCTGGCAGACCCCTTTGGAGGCCTTCTTTAGCATCTTCTCAGCTGCCTGTTCTTGATGGAAGTCAAGTTTGGTCTGTCTTGTCTGGAACAGCAACATTGGATGAACAAGATGTTTTACTACCACTTTTAAGGAAGAATGAATGAAACCACTCCCCACTCTGGCGACCCGGTCCCCCCAGGGAATCTTCACAGCACATACTCAGGGTCCCTGGGATCATGCCTCACAGACATGGGACACAGACACCCCACCTCAAAGCAGGGAGTGGGGGTGCTGGCAGGGAGAACCCCACTGCATCCCTGCACGGCAGCTGCAGAGTCTAGATGTATGTTGGTGCCACCCGAACAGAGGGAGAAACCTCGCTCCTTGATACGAGTGCTTGGATCACTTAAATTAGTTTTATCATTTGAAATGCTGACTTGTGCGCCACAGGAGTGAACGGCAGTGGCGGTGTGACCAGGCCCTGGGCCTCTTACCTGCCTCTCCGCTTCCTTCAGCAGACTCCGGAATCGCTCGTCGCGCAGCACCCAGTGCGGGAGGTCGGTCTGGCCTCGGAGCTGGGCGTCTTCTAAGCGCTGCCTCAGCTCGCGGAGGGTGCAGATCTCCTCATTCAGCTGCCTCTGCCGAGTTCTCGATGCCTGGAGGTCCAGCTCCAGGTCCAGGGAGGTGCGGGCCATGAGCTCGGCCAGGGATGACCTACAGGACTGCAGGAGACCACAGTCGTGAGCGCACACACTAACCAGGCATGTGGACACTATGCAGCCAGCAAGCTCTGGCCTTCTAGAAGGTTCTCCCACAATTAAAGACCACATGTGAAGCAGTTATCTAAAAGATTACCTTTTTTAAGGTTTCTAAAAATAACTCCCAGGGTAGGTATAGATTTCATATTAGCTTATGCAGCACACACCTGCTTATAGCGAAGGGTTCGTCTTTCCAAAGTGTTTCGGACAAAGGGGGACTTCCGGGGCAGTGTTGAACTGTCGCTGTCACTACGATAGAGCTGCACCAAAAAAGAACAAGGTTCACAAACACTTCCTTGGAAATTCAAGATTCCTTTTCTGTGTACTCTGAATTAGATTATTTTCTTTCTCCTCATAGGCACTTAAATGTATTTATGAACTGTAGTGCTTTCACCAAGATTCCTGGTTTCAGTAACAAGACTTTTAAGTAAAACAAAAGACAAAGAAAAACAAACCAAATAAGCATACCAAGCCCCCCCACTCCCCACCACCCCAGCCCTCCTTCATGTCCATCAACTGAACCACAGGAACTTTCTAGGCTAATTGAGTCCGCAAAATTTCTGTCCCATCAATAGCAACTGTGACTTGATATGATGTGTGATGCTCATGAAAGCCAGCACTGTCCTCAGTGCTTGGCACTTTTCATCATTGTCATCTGCTGTGTTTCTGGTTCTGGCAAGAGCTGGAAAGAAAGCGCTTTCCAGAACAGAGCCTCGTTCCTGCAGCGGGGCACTGCAGCGGCCCTCGCGCCCGCTCTGCCAGTCAAGGGGAGAGGTCTGCCTTGAAAAAGAAAAATAAATAATGCCTTCTTTATGGGAGCCAAGACATTATGTATTTCATTTGGTGGCGGGTTCTCGCTTCAGGATCAATGTGGATCTGTGTGAAAGCCCAAGTCCTGGCCTTCGTGGCCTTATTTTCCACGCCAATTAACCCAAAACACTCAGGCAGCGCTGTGGCATGGCAGCTGCCGTGCCTCCCGATCATGACAAATATATATGAGAACAAAGCGGCCTCTGACAGCACCGTCAGTGAACGCGTGCTTTTAGGCAGGGCGCAGAACCCAGACAGGCGCTGGAAGCCTTCCCCCGGGGAAGTAATGGCTTTCCTCCCCCACCGCCTCTCCTTCGCAGTGAGCAGGCCTGAGTCGGCTCCACAGTGTTAGGCAAGAGTCTTAGGAAGGGACATGAGGACGGCCTTCAATCTAGCGCCCCCAGCCGCCTGATTCGGCACTGGCCCCCACAGGGCTGAATCCTTTTTCTCTCCCCACTTTAGTAAGTTCTGTCACCTCTTTGAATTCAACGTCATTCAATACAAAAGTCCACACAATTACTGCAGAATCTGGATGTACGTGGAGAGCCCCTGAGACTGACTCTGCTGCTGAGCCTCTGAGCCAGTGCCGAATGCATGGCCCCTATCGAGCTGAAGTGGAACTGGCAGGGCAGCTTGGGGGGCGATCTGCTGAGACCATATGAGCTCAATGAGGCTTTCCTGAAGACTGCTTCCCAAAGCAGTATTTCTGTAACCGATATGCCATGGCTTAGCAGGAAGAAACTGTCTTTCTTATTGAGTCTTGCATTGGGCTTCTGTGGGGAAGGCGCTTCCCACTGCGGAGCCGACAGAGGTGGCAGGGCCGGGAGCCCAGCAGAAGGGCTGAAGCCTGATGGGGCAGGAGTGCCTGGGCTTGACCCCGCGCCACCCAGGGCAGCCGTAAGCCAGACACCTCGCTTCTATGCAAAGAAGAGCTGCGGGTCCCCCAAACATGGCAGAAGGGCAGCTTAGGCCCCCTAGGTGCCACCTCCTGCTGTTCAGTGTGTGCGGTAAAGGATTAACATTGCCCCAAGAATGGTCCTCAGCCAGCTCCTGGGAGATGACCTGGAAGACCCTGGAATGTCCTGCCTAACTGTCTTTGGGGACCTTGCGCGAGGCCACGTAGTCTCTGCTGTCAATGTGATTTATGGTGGGGGCCTGTGGCCATCAGCTTGACCTCTGCAGAGCCTGGAGACCACAGGCAGCCATGTGGCAATGAGCTAGGGTGACATAGCCAACCCCACAGAAACCCTGCAACACCAAGGCTCAGGTAACCCTGCCCGGTGGGCAATACTCTGTGTATGTTGTCACCTGTCATTGCTGGGAGAGATACGAGCCGTCTGCATAACTGTGCTGGAGAGACCAACCGGAAGCTTGTGCCGGGTGTCTCCTGAACACGGCCCTATGTACCTCTTCCTTCTGCTGACTTCGGACTATATCCCGTCACTTTAAACAGCCATGATTGCGAACATAATAATGGCTCTGCCCTAATGAAAGCCCCTTCAAGAAGTCCACTTCAGAGGAGTGGGAAGGGTCAAACTTCTCCCCAATCCAATGTCCCCTTTGGGGCACTGTGTCAAAACCATTTATGCTTAAATATCCCTTCTCTGTCCTCGTCTGTGCTGTTACTGTCACACTGTCACTGCCTGCCAACCTCCAACATGCTGCCCCTTCTTCAAGGGCCACAGTGGACTGGGTCTCCCTCTGCAGTTATTCAGGCCTCTCAACCCCGTGAGCACGTTAGCATCATCTGGAAGCACCCCGGAGCTCGGATGCCCAGGCCCCAACATGAACAATGACGACCCCTGGGGGCAAAACCCAGGCACTAGCATTTGCGAAGGCCCCCGACATGACTGGGCTGCAAGGAGCAGCTGGGCTTCAACGCCAGCCAGTGCCTCCTGCCATCAGCCATGGGGCGCAGCTTTACACGTACGGAGCCAGGGCCGGCGGCCCCAGGACTTGAGCGTTCCGGGCTGCCATCCTCCCTGGGCCTCCCACACGGCTACCCTCCAGGCCTTCCAACCCACAGCGGGGGCGACTTGCCGATCTCGACCCCACTCAGGATGTTCCCTGTTTCCATGTGTTATCCCTTAGACTGATACACAAACGAGTCACCCCGCTTCCTGACCTTGAGTCGGTGCGTACACAGCACTGAAAGTCTCGCGGGAAAGGGACTGGAATCCGGAAGAAACCCAGTTAGATATGCAAGGGGCAAGGCCGGGCAGGTGAGAGCAGCATGGATTTTGTATCCACACAAGGACGCTGCTACTGACTGGCATTACTTGTGAGAACACCTATGTCTTGCAGCATAAGCGGTAAAAATGAAAACACAACCAAGGGGCGGGGGAAGGAAAATTTTTTTTTGGTGACAAAAGAATTCCAACTTACTCTGCAAACGTACTGGCTCCGCGCCCCAGGTGAGAAAGTCTGGGAACGGACAATGGTGCTACTGCGCACGAAAGGCGACCCGCGGGCCCTGCGGCTGGGTCGCTCCTGCGGAAGACTGGCTACTTCTTCTGGGAAGAGGTCTTCGGTGTTGGTTTCCTTATCAACCTAGACAGTAATTCATTATTACCACAACTTTTTCTAGAACACAGCAGTAAACTTTGCATGCACAACCGCGTCCTTGGCTTCTCCACTTGGAGTTCTAGCTGCCACGTCACACTTAACACGTCCGAAACTGGACTTCCACTATCTCCCAACCCATCCTCCTCTGACAAGGATCTCTGCTTGTCAGTTTTCATGCAAAATTTAAAAAAAAAAGTCTTCGTGTCATCCTGGACACTTGTCTTCTTTCTCACACCCTGTATCTGGCCCAAGATCAAGTCCTGTTGGCTCTATATTTAAGATTATGCATGTTTTGACCACCTGTCACCAACCCTCCATCTGGGCCACTGTGGTCTTGTGCCCAATGAATGCAGCAGGCATCTCACCCATGTCCCTGATTCCACGTCTGCCCCTCCTTCCATCCCTTCTCCACACAGCACCCAGGAAGACCCTGCTAGAACTGCAGCCAGATGCAGCCATTCCTCTCCTATGAGAATATCAAAACGCCCTGAAAACAGGAGTGCACTACTGAGAAAGGAAAGGGTGTGTAACTGCTCCAACCTGATCGGTAACCGGGGGAACACAGCAAATTCCTACCCAAGGCTTTCCGTGGGGCCGGTCACGTACACTCTCTAACAGTCCAAATTACAAAGATAAATGATTATAGGAGGCAAAGCCTGTTCTTTCTACATCCTGATAAAGGTTTCAAAATAATTGCTTCCAGACCCATTCCCATGACTCCCTGACTCCAGACGCTTGATGACCCCACCTTATCTGCACATTCCCTCCGCCTGAGGTCGTCCGTTTCCTTGAATGTATGGGGCTTCCTCAAACTGCTGACACATAGCTGTCTTTCTCTGTGTCCTCCTGCCCACAGGAGTTCCCGTCACTCGCTTGCCTAAAGTCAGACACTGTTTCAAGGCTTCTTGGAACTCTACTCTTGGACATGTCCTCAGCCGGGCCCACATAAAAGTCTTTTCTTAAATCTACAAAGGTTCAAGTCTTTTTGTGGACAAAACAAGGATTTGCGCACGAATGTTTTCACGGCAGCATTATTCAAATAGCCAAAAGGTGGAAACAGTGCAAACACGCATGGACAAGTGAGTAGATAACATGTGGTGGGCCTGGGCAAGGGAAGGAAGGCTGCTTAGCTAGGAACAGGGCCGAGGTCCTGTGAGATACAGCAATGCACGCAGGTGGACCCGGAAAGCATCAGGCTGAGTGAAAGAAGCCCAATACAAAAAGCCACATATCGTGCGGTTCTATTACACAAAAGAGTCAGAATTGGCAAATCCATAGAGACAGAAGCAGATTGGTAGTTGCCAGGGGCTTGGGGAGAGGGAATGGGGAGTGACTGCTCACAGGGACAGGATTTCACTTTGGGGTGACAGAAGTGTTTTGGAACCCAACAGAGGTGGTGGTTGCACAACACTGTGAATATCCTCAATGCCACTGAACTGCTCACTTTCAAATCGTTCATTTCATCTAACATGAACTTCATGTCAATAAATTACTTTAGGAAAAAAATCAACAAAAAAAGTAAAGTCAGATCATGTCACCCCGGGCTCAAACCATCCACCAGTTTCCCAACTGTCTCAGAAAAAAAGCAAGAGTCCTAGTGGGCCCCATATGACCTGGCCCTCTCACTTCCTGCCCTCAGCTCCAAGGCCCCCGCATCCAGCCCTCGCCACCAGGATGGCCCTGTGGCTTCCTCCTTCCTTAAAGCCCCCAAATCACCTGCTGCATGAGGATTCCGTGACTTTCCTTTTTTATTGTAAAAAACACATAACATGAAATTTATCATCTTAACCATTTTCCAGTGTACAGTTCAATAATGTCAAATATATTCATATTGTTGAGAAGCAGATCTAGAACTTTTTCATCTTCGGAAATGGAAACTCTGTCTCCACCGAACACTAACTCCCCACTTCCCTTCCCCCGGCCCCTGGTACCCACCACCTACTTCTAATCTCTATGAATTTAACTACTCCAGGGCACTTCAAATTAGTGCATTCATCCAGTATTCGTTCTTTTGTGACTGGGTTATTTCACCTGGCATTAATATCTTCAAGGTTCATCCATTTGTAACATGTCACGTGATTTCCTTTTTAAGGCTGATAGTTTATTGTACATATATACCACCTTTTCTTTATTCATTCACCCATCAATGGACACTTGGGCCGGTGGCACATCTTGGCTACGATAAATAACGCTGTTATGAACATGCATGTGCAAATATCTCTTGAAGACCTGCTTTCAATTTTTTGGCTCTATATCCAATAGCGGGATGGCTGGGTCATGTGTTAGTTGTGTTTAATTTTTTGAGGAACCTCCATACTGTCTTCCACAGTGGTTACACCAGTTTACAATCCTGATCTTTCCAAAATACAAATACAAATGCAAGTTCATATTTCTAAATGTAAATCCTTTCTAAGGTGGTAAATCTTTCTAAAATGTAAACCCCACTTCTCTGCCATCTCAGCCTCCAGTAGCACTTTGGATTGATTTACCTGTCTGTTGCCTGCCTCCCCCGGGGGCAGGACTTCCCATATTTTCTTTGCTGTCACCTCTGCAATGCCTTGTGCCTACCCACATACACACGGAAAGGTTGCGCACATGGTGAAGAACTATTAAGGAGTCCAGATGAAGGCTATATGGATATTCGTTGTATTATTCCAGCAACTTTTTCATGGATTTTAAGTGTTTTAAAATGAAAAGTTGGAGGAGTGGGCTGCACCAAACTACCTTCCCACAGCCTCTCGTCATGATCTGGGCCAGCGCTTTCGAAGGGACTGGGAAGCCAGACAGCAGCAACGGCCACAGCCTGGCCCCACCGTCACGCGCCACGGCCAGGGAAGCTGCCGAGGGGGTGGATTTCACTTCCTGTTTGTGTTGGGTGAACTGAACACTTTGGGAACAAAGTTTCAATATAGCATTGATAAGTTATCTTCCAACTGCACTGGTCGCCTTACGTATTTGTCACTGCAAGCCTGAAAGATGGCCTCCCTGAAGATTTGCAGATGGACACAACTAAGATGAAGAGAAGGTGAAGAGAAGCTGGATAAAAGGATGTTTCTCTGTTCTTAAAGTCCCAAAGGGAGAAAAGCAAGTGTCCAAAACCATGGGACCCCTGAAACAGCCTGTGCCTGGGTGGCCCTGGAGATGGGACTGGGTCATCCCCAGGAGACACGTGAAGGAGTTAAAGTCAACCATTTTCAGTTGTAGTTGTCCTTTCTTTTCAATTTAAAGTTGACAAACATTGCTATGGTCCTGTTTACTGATCTTAACCCAGTCCCTGCCTTCCCTCGGCTCTCTCGGCAAAATAGCGCCTTCACTGTCGGCCCTAACCCAACAGCACTGCACATTTTAGACCACTTCCCACCGCCACTGTCACCAGGCTCTCCGCCGGCCAGCCCCATGCAGTGTTCTACTCCTGCGTCTCAGGCTCTCAGCTCCGCTCTCCTTTAGCGCTTCTACCCGCCAGTCCCCACAGTTTCACCGGGAGGGGGTGGGGCGTGCGCGCTCTCCTGCTGGGTGCTGGGCGGCAAAGGGTCTGGGGTTCCAGAGACCCCCTTGGCCTTTTCTGCTTACCTTTAGAGGAGGGGGCGGAGGTTTCTCAGGGCTGTAGGCATCTGCCTGTCCTGCAAACGGCTGTCCGTGGATGGAGTCCACAGCGGTGCAGCAGGGCTCCGGGTGCGGGGGGCTGGTCTGGGTGCAGCTGCTGCAGCCGCTGTCCACCGAGTCGGCCTGCCAGCTCCTAAGGGTGCACATTGCAAAGTCCACAGAACGGTCACCCAAGGACGGTTCCCTGCTGCACACAGAGCACAGTAGCAGAGATAGATGCCCCATATTTGCTTCCAGTCATTGCAGACAGCTGCTTTTCTTATAAAAGTACACTTATGTTTTCTGGGGAAGACAATGCTACAAGGGCTTTCATGAAGAGGCTCTGACTGTCCTCATCCCCCAATTGCACCTGTTGAAGATGTCAGTATCCTGAAAACCCTCCCCATGTCTCTCACGCCTTCCTGCCAGGCCCTGAATACAATACTGTCCCCCTGGGCCATGCAACTGCCTCCGTAAAAGAAATTCCTCTCAAATCCAGGAAGAGCTACAGAAAGAATTGGGAAGCTTTGGAAACACAGCACTCTTCATGGAAAACGGTGGAAGGAAAGCAATATGAAAGTGCCTCTGGAAAGGTTTAGACAGAAGCCAGTCCACTCGAGGTGCTGGGCATCTCGGTTATTCCTCCACAGTAGGCGGGTCTGTACCGAGTCAACTGTTCACCCATAGGCCACCTTCAGTAAAACGGAAAGGGACATCACACGATTCCACTTAGATGAAATGCCCAGACCAGGCAAATCCACAGACACGGCCAGCAGATTAGCAGCTGCCAGGGGCCGAGGGAAGAAGGAATGGGGGTGACGGCTAATGGGTGTGGGGTTTCTTTTTGGCCTGATGAAAATTGATTATGGTGATGGTGGCACAACTCTGTGACAGTACGAAAAACCACTGAATTGTCCACTTTAAATGGGTGAATTGTATGGTAGGTAGATTGTATCTCAATACAGCTGTTAAGAAAAAAACTTAAAGGGACCTTATTGTATTCACTCCTGGCAGAGTAGAGTCATTCAATAGTCCCACTCTTTAAGAGAAATCCTGGAACAGAAGGAGAAGGTGAAAAGCCTACATGCAGAGCAGGGGGAGAGAGGTCAAAGTTCTGCCCTCATCCAGATCGGCATTCAGTTCCCCAGGAGAATCCCAAGTTTTCTGAACAATCACCGAGCACATTCTACAGAGACATGGATGAGAAAAGCAACTTGCACCCAAAGACACAGCTCCTCCCAGAACCAAGGCTGACAAGCACAGAGATGGCCTCATCCCCAACAAAAGGCATGCTGCCTCGCTGCCAGTTCCTAGGAGCCTTACCGCTCGGACACGGCCTCCGCCTGCTCCTCCTTCCGCTCCATCTCCAGGATCTCCTCCTCTGTGTACTCCAGCTTCACACGCTCCTCGGCCAGCTCTCTCTCCACCGCCTGCAGCTGGGCGGTGGTTCTAGCCAGCAGCACCGTCACTGCATCCTGCAGGAGGACAGGGGCACATGTGATAACCAGCTCAGATCAGCAAGCGCGGGGCCCACGTCTCGCTGAGGCCCCTCCCTGCAGGCTGGCAGCCATCCTTCAGCTGCTCTCCAGTGGGAAGAAGCCCACCCCGCTGTTAACAGCTAAAGGCTCAAACTTAAGAACGACCAATGTGCCACTCACAATCGCGACCATGTTTGTGTTAAAAAAAACTACCATGAATGGTCATGCACGTTTTTATGAGTTCCCTTGAAAGTCTGCTGCTTCACCACTCCATTCTAAGACTCTGTCTACAAAAATGCTTCTTAGCGAGGACCACCCCCAGGAAAAGCCAGTCTTTGGCCAGGAAGCAGGAGCGAGCTGCTCTGTAGGCCAGGCACACGCACCGTCTTCCCGGAGTCGGTGGTGGCAGCGGCAGCAGTGGCGGTGGTGGCGGCGGCAGCGGTGGCGGTGGTGGCGGCGGTGGCGGTGGTGGCAGCAGCAGCGGTGGCGGCGGCAGCGGCGGCGGCAGCAGCAGTGGTGGCGGCGGCGGTGGCGGTGGCGGCGGTGTGCACAGGGTCCCGGGCGCTGCTTTTCTCAGCCCGTGGGCTCTCCCTTGTTCTGGGCAGCTCGGGGCTGGTGAACACCTGGACTGGGTACCAGCGCAGCTGCATTTCGCTCAGGCTGTCACAGTCGGCCAAGTTAATTTGAGCAATGCCCTGCACGGGGGTTTCAAAAAACGGCAGAACAGGCACCGAGTGATTTCACCTTAACAACCAACGGGAATCTTCGAAAACATCAAGGTCACCCCCTCGATCCTGACCAGAAAGGAGGTAAGATGTTTCACTGCCCTTCAAAGGACTGCAGTCAAACGAAAGTGGTCACAGAGGAGCCTAATGGGGAAAGGAGCAGCTTCTCGACTGCCTGTTCAGTCCAATCAGAAAATGCTAGAAGGGGGACAGGGCCAGAGAATGGCCAACCTGAAATGGTGGGCTGGGCTTCAGGCCGGCCACTTGGTGAGTGGGGTTGATGCTCTTGGGGATTTTTGAAAGCAGAGAGGCCCGGCTGAACTCTACAACCCCTAAGTCTGCTGCTGAGGAACCAGGGCCAGAGGGCGGTGTCCCAGCCTTGCAAGGAGACTCCGGCCCCCGAGTCCTGGCTGGGCAGTGGGTGGCCAGGGGACTGAAGGCAAACTGCCAGGAGAAACACACAGGGCCGTCCAAGTAAGTCTGAATTGCAAGTGAGCAACTTTTTTTTTAAAGCATCGGTATGTCCCCAATACTGTATGAAACATACTTATACTAAAAAAGTACCTACAGTTTATTTGAAATTCAAATTTAACTGACCACCCTATATTGTTATTTGCCAAATTTGTCTACCTTACTTACTTCCCTAGACTAAAAATGGGGATAATGTAGAAGCTGTCGAATAGGAGTTTTGCAAGTATTATTTGAGATGATACGATATATTTAGAGCACAAAACACAGGACAAGATAGCTGGTTTCGTCATCCTTTTCTGTATGCCCAGTTACAGAGACCCTTCTTCATATGCTGATTTCTAAGCAACCCACCACAGGAAACTGGAAGGAGGGGACAGAGAAGAAAAGGGAAGAGGGAGAAAAGCAGAGAGACAAAGAAAGAAATATACAAGGACAGGTAAGACTAAGAAAGGGAGAGAGAATGACAGAAGACGGACAAAGAAAGAACGGGAGACAAAGAAGGGAAGACTGATGGAAAGACTAAAGGGAAGGAGAGACGCAGAGACGGGAGAGCTCACGCATGCGCAGGCCATACCAGCAGTTCTTCCTGCAGCTGTGGATTCACTGAACACACATATAATTGAAGGGACTTCAACGTCAACGTGCTTGGATGCACAGGGATTCTGAAAACATCATTAAATACCAGGGGGGGCTGGAATTCCACAGTCTTGGAGCAGTAAGTGTCTGGTGTGCTAGAATCCAGCGATGGCAAGTAGACGCGGATATGTCTGGAAGCGGAGAGGAGAAACCAGCAGAGTCAGGCTACGGACGGTCTGCACGATGTCACACACGCGCACGCGCACATACACACAACAGGTCGCCCTCTCTGAACGCCTGTGGGCAGAACTGCGAAGTCTTCTGGAGAAAGTCCTTTTCTCCAGAAAGGGTAAGGCCGGGAACTTACATGCCCCGGAGGTTAGGGGGAAGCCCAGGCACAAAGAGAAAGACTTCAAAGGCGGTGGTCGGGACTGCGAGGGGTCAAACGGCGGCTCTGCTTCCCCGCCTTTTGGGGAAGGCATCTGCGCTGGTCTCCCCGGCGTGCCTCCGCTCCCTCTTCGAGTCCCACCCGCCTGGTCTCTGCGGCCGGGTGTCCTGCCCTGTCCGCCCCAGCATGGAGGCCGGCACACAGGGGAGGCGCAAGAACATTGGTGAACACACCAAGGCCGCCATGGGGAGAACGAAGTCCTAGGGAGCTCTCAGCTACTTCTACCCCGGCTGCTTCTGAGGCCTTTAGTTTATGAAGGAGATTCATGGAGGGGAGTGTGCCCTCGCACTTGAATGGATCATTACAACTGTGCTCACCCACCTCGGTAATTGGGACTTCCACCCAGCACCCACCTGGGACTGCGGAGCTCACAGAGCTTGCGCCTCTCAACTGGTGACAACTCGTATTTCCTTTTCCTCCCCTCAGAGACCTCTTCAGGCCCCTCATTGGATCGTAGAGCCGAGTGCGGCTTCACTGCCACCCACCCCATGACCCAGATGGACGTGTTAAGCCCAAATGTGGCCAATGATGGCCACTTGGCACTTTCTTGTCATCACTACAGCACACATGGGCAGCCCGGCTCCATTCACTTTGTCTGCCTCAAATAATAAAGCAGACTCTTCTTAAAACTTACAGCCTGCTTTGACAGATAGACATTCCCTGGTTTTGCTGTAAATTGAGGTGCCAAACCGGTCATGTCCCCAACCCAAACTGCCAAGTAGAGCAGGCCAGTGAGCGGCACCGCAGGCAGGAGACCCAGGAGGCCGTGGGTGGTAGACGGGACGTTCACCAGCCCAGGGGCTCACATTTTGCAGTCTTCCTTCACGACCAGCCCGGCAAAGTTCTTCAGCTGGAGCACGTTCACGAGGAGACATTCGCTGCCACTGTCGTGCCTAAAAAACGAAATACTAATTCATCAAGCACCAACTCCCCAAGGTATGTAAATGAACTACAGCAGTGGCCTGCAAGTGAGGGTGGTTCTGCACGCCTACCCCCAGGGGACATGCGCCCTGGTTGGAGACACTTTTGGTGTCATGCCTGGGCAGAGGACAAGCTACTGGCATCTGGTGGGTGGAGACCAGAGATGCTGCTCACCATCCCACAGCGTACAGGACAGCGCCCACAACAAAGAAAGATCCGGTCCCAAATGACACTAGTGCCAACACTGAGAAACATTCAACTGGAATGACAAGAGAGAGCAAAAGAAAACTTGGGCCGTGAACGTCGTGCCTTGCTATAGTCTGAACACTATTAAAACTAACTAGAAACCAAAAAGCCACGCACTGCAATCCGGCTAGCTGCTTACTTGCTCTGGGGAGCAGGAGACAGGCCTGCTGTCTGCACTGCAGTTCACAGAAGCGACTCTGCGCAGAAATGTACGAGAGCTTCCCCAAGGCCCCACCTTGCTGGGGACTTCTGTTGTTCTTGCGTGACGGCCCCAAACCTCTGGCTCCATGAGGTGACAGTTCCCAGCTGTGACTCTCAGTGTTGGAGGGCGGCAATAGAGCTGCTCTTCCCCAACTCTCCTTCCTACCACCTGTGTCCCCTCACCTGGGACCGCTGTAGTGGTCTCAGGGTAACTAGGCCAGTGAGCAGTCCCCAATCACGTGCGTCCCTCTGTCTCTCCTGGCCCCTGCATGGAGGTGTGAGTCACTGGGCAGGCCCCCATCTACTGCAGAACACTTCTACAAGCATCAGGGAAGAAGACTTCTATACTCACCAGAACCCAACATGGATCTGGGGCCCTTCGATAACACAAGTATCTCCATGGGCCGGCTCGTCAGCATCTTCATTCCTGAGCACAACCGGAAAGTCACAGCAGTTATTCCACAGGCACCCGGTGACCACAGGGTTAGCACACACTCTCTCATGTGGGGGGTGCTTCGTACTCGGAGAAGCTTTATTAAATTGTGACATAAATAAATAAATTCTTTAAGTGGGTGCAGGTCCCCGGGTCCATGACACATCTCACTGGGCACCTGCCTCTGAACTGGTATGTTTTAGAAAGCAACTTTACATACCTTTCAAAACTATATGTAATACTTGGAGCAAAGTTCAAAGATGAACTTCTAAAAAGTTTGCAATCAGTGAGATGAAACAATGACAGTGAAGAGGCCAAATAAAAGTAACCTCCAAATCCCAAAAGGTGCTTTGTCATTGCAAAGCGATTCCTCTAGCTCAGGAAAGGAGGAAATTCATTTCTAATGTTGTCCTTTCTAGAAGAGCGGGTCAAGCAGGTCTGTCTTGTATACAGATTCTCCTTTTCCAGTTCTGTTCAGCTCAAGCCTTAAACCCACCAGGGCCAGAGAGAAAAGTCATCCTAGAACCACAGGATGAGGGCCAGCTGCCAAACACCACACAGAAGCCAGAGGAGTTTTCTTTGTAGGCTCCTAAGGCCCAATCTCCAGTGTGGAGAGAAGGCCGGAAAAAGCCCCACCTGGGTACACACCAAGTCTCAGTATGTGGGACTCTCAGGATGGGTCCCTTTCGTGCTTACCAGTAACTCTGTGGGACAGGTGCTTAGGGAGAAGGAGATAACAAGATAGCTTCTAACCTTTTGCTTGGAGGTTCAAATACCCCGCTATCGGTGGCTAGCGAGTAATCGGACAGGCACGCAGAAATACGGCGCGCTCTCCTCTCCAACCTCTTGGCGCTGTCTTCTCGAAGAGTCACTGCTACAAATAAGAGACACTCAGGTCAGGAGGACACAGCACGGGAGGCCAGGGGCCGCGGTGCCAAGAAATGAACTCAGAGTTCAAGCACATACACGGTTACTGTGCTCTAGAGACACGGCGTTATGTACACGCATGTGTTTAAATACGCTGCACTCGACTTTTTTTTAAACACTGAAAAATCGAAGAAGTAGACTTCTGGCTACTTCTTTAAAAGCTCCTTAAACTGTAACAAATCTTTTGCACCTCCTAAATGAGCAGCAGAGAACATGAGATGTCTGTCAGTGGGGAGCCCCTCCGTATCACACTTTGAGAGACTGTCATATTCAAACGACCAGGAAAGACACGTTACCCCAAATGCAAATAGCAGCTGCCTCTTCAAGAAGAGGGTAGGTATTTTCACTTCCTTCTTTATGCTGTTTGGTATTTTCCATATTTTATACAATAAACATATACTAGTGTTTTATAATCAGAAAACAAAATTTTAAAAAATTATCTAAGTAAAGCCTAACAGAATGTAGTGACTTTCAAGTCACAGGACACAGCTGAACCCAGACGCAGTCTTTGAAAACATGCCCTTGAACGTCTGTCCATTTAACTACAGTATCCTCCTCAGTAGCCCAGGTTTGCTTCCAAAATTGTTTTCCTGGGGTTAGAAAGCTACAGTTTCTATGCAGTTTCTTTTTGCCTCATATTGATTTTAATCAAGAACCAAAGATAACCACTGACATCTTTCCTTTCAGCATTTCCTCAACTGTTTCTACTCCTTCCCTCATAGCACCAAGGTCCTTTTGACAAAACCAACACGAGACAGGCCCATCATCGGTGACTATGTCCCTGGGTGCCTTGATGCGCGACCGAGCCTCACTCTGGCATGGTGGTGCCTCCTGCCAATAACGCGCCTCCTCTGCGGTCCCTGGGCTTTTCTTCAGCCATCTAAGCTCTAGAAATTGAAAATCTAGACATCTGAGCACCCCCAACTTGAGGGAAATGGCGAGTCTGCCTATGACCATCTCTTTTTTCAATCAAATTACTATTCACACACCAATTAAATCCAAACACATTCGACAACACACAAAACAGACTGGGCTGTGGTCCTTGGTCTCACAATCTCAACTGCAGCCAAAAGCTGGCCTTCCGAAGGCCTGCAGTGCCAAGCCTGCGGACTACCAGCTCCGCTTTTGGTCAGGGCCAGAGCTACTTCCATTCTGGGGTGGCTGGAGGCACTGACTTTCAAACTGTAGGTCAGGATTCCCAAGTCCCGCTCTTCTTGTCTCCCCTGCCATCTGGAAGAACCCAAAGTCCCCCACTCTCAACTGCAGATGGAACCTCTCGGTTTAATGCACGGATCCCAGCAAACAAAAACTGCTATTTTCACTCACAGCCCTGACACTCGACACAGCTCCAACGTGGCTTTGTGTTCCTTTAGCACCAGGCAATAAGCACTTCCGGTTAACCTGATGGTGTGACTCTCACAACGTTTCTCTCTCATTGCAAGGGAGGTGGATGAAGAGACAAAGGAAATGAAGTAATTACTCTTCAGTGATCCCAGGCTCAGCCACTGAAATCACGGAGCAACCGGAAGCAGCGCTGATAGAAGGAAGTACAGTCAGTAGTTGCCCTGGGTGAGGGAAAAAGCGCACGGCAGAACCCCCCACCCCCACCCCCGCCCTGTACCCCAGCCGTCTGCTCTCGGGCTTCAAGGCAACAAGATGGACCATGGGAGCAATGCCCATGAATTTAGGAGTAAACAGGCTTCTAAACAGTCATTTTTAAAAATCTCTGACCTTTTTCATCATTAAAAAACAGACACACAGACACTGAGACCTAAGGACATCAACGCTGCTTGACAAAAAGGAAGAAGATAGAATGAAAATCACACTGTAAGCAAAGCTGCCACCTAGCATATTAAAATAATGAAAGCCATTAAAAACCTGGGGGGAAATATATAAAAGAATAAAGACTTCCAGCTTTTAGAAAAGTTCTTTCTTATACAATTTTGACAGGCATGATAAATATTAATGTTGAAATAATAATAATAACTGCTGAACTTCATTCAAGTACGACTACGAGCTATGCCCTCTTGGCCACACCCCAGCCGTCCTGAAGACACTGATTCATGGCACAAAGATGTGCCACAGCCTGACCGACAAGGTAAAGGAAAATTCCAAGGTCACTTACAGTGAGCGTTTCTGTTGAGTCGCATGAGAAAAGAGATAAAAAGAAAAAGCACAAAGTGAAAAAACTTCAGAATTTAAGCCAACAATTTTAAACAGTATGAACATCATAAAAACATCAAGGAATAGATAAGCAAAGTCAAGGTTTTCATGGCTTTAGATTAGCAAATACCAATGGGAAATAAAAACTGGAAAATATTTCAAAATGATGAAACATTTGACTTCTAAAATTCAGGGAAGATAAAACTGTAGCAAAAATGTAAAAAATGTTCAAGATTACAATCTATTTCCATACTTCCCTGTACCGCCTTCTGTTCCTTGAAACTGATTTAAAAGAAATTATATCCTAGTGCTTGCCTTATAGGTTTGAGCAATTTTGAATGTTATCTTCCTAAAATTTTATCTAACTAGAACTTGCTTGAGGTCAAACTTGGACTGTACTGTTCCTAGCCAGACTGGAATGGAAAGTCAGAGGGAACTATGTGACCTTGGGCTTCATAAATGAAGGGCGGGGTAACATAATAAGTGCTGAGATCCTCGCCAACTTTATGAAGCTATGATGACTCTGGGATCAGGCATGTCCCCGAGCATCAGGGAAGCAAAAAGTCACTCTGTGTCCGTGCCTGAAGCTGGTTACCCAACCCAGCCCTCTGGGAGCCCCCACCAGGACCCATTTGCTGGGACATTTCTAGTTTGTAAATATCCAAGTCAACTGAAGTATCATACAGGAATATACCACCAGGTGGCAGTATGTGACCATAGCACACGCAAATACCTTTCAGTCTAAGAAGTTTGAAGCATTATAATGCTGGCCACAAAGGGGAAAGGAAAAATTAAGAAATCAGGATCAGAAATTAAGTCACCTCTTCTTCCCACCCTGTCTTTCCCCTGGCTCAAAAGGGCTCCTGGACCTTGTGTGGATTTTCTGCATAATGAGACTGATGCTCCTGTATCTCAACCTTTAAAGAAAAGCTCTCATGGGAGGCAGGGGCACTGAGAAACTAAGCGTAAGTAACAACAGATTAATTCAGTCCCTATTTTGTATTTTCTTTTGGGAGTGAAAGGAGTAAACACGGAGCCCTGAACTTGTGATTCTAAACAACAAAGCCAATGAAATTCACCTGTATGTGTGCGCTGTATCTGGAGTTATAAAAGGTGTGTTTGCAAACACCGGGGGAAGACACAAAATGAGAGAGACGCCAAAAGACCTGGGGCTGATTACATCTGTAAGTGCTAACAGAGACTATTATTCATATTTATATGTATGTAGTAACCAGTGTGGTTATACATAAAGCCTTATGGGTAAGAGAATGGTGGGGAATGGAAGGGCCCAAAAAAATCACTTCATTCCAGGGCAGGGAGGCTAAGACTCAGCCATGTCCCGGGATGAGCTCAAGGTCACCCAGATAGCAAGTCAACAGGACAGGGAACAGATTCTGCATCCCTAAGCTGCTAGTCCAAAACTGTTTCTACTACACTACCCTGGTTTTGTATTCACATTTTATTTCTACCCTTTACGGCTAAACTATTCAATAATACATGACCAGGGTTTCTGAGCCTCAGTACGACTGCCGTTTGGGCAGGATCGTTCTCTGTGGTGGGGGCGTTCCTCTGCACTACAGGGTGTTGAGCGGCATCTCTGCTCTCTCCCCACTAGATGGCAGTAGCACCCCCCCACCCCGCCAGCCCCCAGTTGTGAACACCAAAAAATGTCTCCAGACAGACATTGCCAAGTATCTCCCCAGGGGCAAAACGTCCACTTGACATCCACTGTGCTATACGAATTATCTAGTACTCACATAACAGAATGTCTAAAGCAGTTTCGGTGTGCAAATAAGCTAATTAAATGGGCTGAACTTCAGGAATGAGTGAGCTTGCTCTTGATCTTCCCTCAAACCTGGGGAAGTTAAAGTTCCTAGAGGTCGGCTTAGAAAAGCAGATAGAGTCAAGGTGAGGAGGGTTGAAGCCCAGGCCCTGCTCTGTGCACAAGCCATCAGCTGGAATATTCTCGAGAACAGCAGTGCAGTTTTCCACATGAACTATAAGCTGACAGACCCTGGCACCAAGTAAAAGTTGAGCTAACAGCAGCTAGAAGGATGAAGTTCCCCGTGGCTACATGTTTCTCAATTTGAAGACCATCAGAGAAACCGACCCGGTAGAAATGACTGATGTTTATTGGCACATCTTTTGAAATTATACCAATTATTTTCATGTCCACTTTGGACGGAACTACATCCTTGAAAACTGTAAGGCCAAAGATGAAGAGATGAAGTCATAAAGACGAAGGAAGTAGAGATCTGCCTTGGCTACAGGCAGACACCAGTCGTGTGCAGGTCTGAGGCAGCACACATGGGACATTCTGTCTGAAAACACCCTGGGAGTTCACTGAGGCCCTAGTACCTCTCTATCAGCCTCTCAATGTGGAAGACTGTGTGGCTCTTCCCCTCATTGTCAACAATTAAGCACCTTCTGAAAACAAGCCAAGCACCTGGGAAAGACTATTTTGCCAATTTCAGTGACCTTTCCAGGACACAGCGGGGAAGGACCCACATGACAGCGGACCACCAGCCGTCCTCACCCTAGCAATGGTCCAGAAATTAAAGCTCGCTGTGTCACTGAAGTGCCAGCTGGCTTCAGTGCCCTTACACACGATCTCTTCCCTGAATATGAAGTCTTCTTCCCAGGACTTGTCAATACTTACTTGTACCAGTGGCAATGGCAGCCACTTGGGGTCCTCGCTCGCGAGGTGCTTCCCCATCGCCAGGGAACGCGTGTGGCGAAAGGGACGCCGCGCCCTGCAAGTCTTCCTCTCCCAGAGCAGAGGCCTGAGCCCGCAGTCTGTCCAGGGCGCCCAGGCTTGGCACCTCCAAACTGTCCCCCAACGGGGCCAAGGGCGAGTCACGAGAGGCTGGGAGGAAGGGTGTGTCCAAGGGCGAGCTCGGGGGAGACAGGGAGGACAGGGAGGAGCGGGAGGACAGGGAAGCCAGGGACTGTGGTGTGTCCAAGGAGCGCCTCTGCTTGTGGAAGCCGGAGGGAACCGGGGGCTCTGCGAAGGGGACATCCCGTCCCAGGGTGTCAAAGGGAATCAGATCAAAGCGCAAAAGCTGGCTGCACTCGGTGTCAGGTTTGTCGTACTGTGGCAAGCCGTAGATGTCGGTGAAGCTGACGGAACTCAAGGAACCTCGGCTAGAGGCCAGCGAGCCCCGGCTGGAGGCCAGGGACCCACGGCTGCTCCCTGAAGACATGGTCAGGGTGCTGGCAGACAGGCTGAAACGAGAGAGGCCACGCCCTTAGGAAAGCAGCCCGAAGATGGGGGCCGGAGTCCTGCTGCTCATGGGGAGGCTGAGCAGCCAGTCTGTCCCCGGTGGACCAGGCTCCTGCCTCGCTCTCCCATGAACCGGAGCATGTCTTTAAACAGCGACGAACGCTGTAAGGCGCCTTCCTTAATATTTCCTTTGAATGCAGTAGAGAGCAGTAGTTAACATCCAGGAATCCTGCCTGGGTTTCAAGGCCCAGCTCAAAGGCCGACTAGCTGAGCTTCCCACTTTCTCATGAGGGGCTGTGACAAAAATAGTTCTTATCACCTGAAACTCTCACAAGGAATAACTGAGAAAATTGTAACAGAAAGCTCTGACTCTTACGCTTCATGATACAGTTAAGTACTTGAACACAGGAGCTACTGTTGAACATCCCAATCTTATCTTAAAATATCCATAACCTTTAAAAAAACTAAAATAAAAAGGTCTGTGTGCATATATGCAGATGGATGCGCACACTTCTGAAGCTGTGCGTTAGGAAACCCTTGAATAAACTTGACCTCAGACTTGTTATTCTGCAGCCAAATTCGGTCTCCTCCTAGTCCTTGAATCACATGTTAGCGGCTCCTCTTCAAAACGTAACGAGCCCACTTTTCCGTGCTGTGTTTACACCCGTTCTGGTTCTAAGTGCTGGTGGAGAAAACCAAGCTAGAGGGAATTAGGAAGTTCCCGGACACGTCATTATAACACGATATTCATAGCTTGATAATGAAGTGTAGCTTCCTCTTTTAAAGGCACCTACCTCTTTAACTGGGACTGGAGATAGGATGTTAAGCGGGTAGCTTCTTCCAGCTGCCTAAGTAGACAGTTTCGTTTTTCCTGAAGTAGAATCCTATAGGTAAGAAAACAGCCCATTGGTGGATTTCAGAGACAGCGAGTATATTTTCCTAATGAGAAATTCAGCTATAAATTCTGCCCCCCAAATGATTTCAGTTTGAATGGCTACATTCTGAAAAGCACACCTAAGTCATAAATGCCCAAATAAGAGGCTGTTTTTGCCTTGCTTGAAAATGCACCACGGGGTACCCTGAACAGTGCCTGACACGCTGTAGGAGCTCAAGAGATGGGTGGGTGGGTGGACAGATGGACGGACAGAAGGGAAGGCACACAACTCCCTCCGCCTTCTCTCTGCTTGGCAAGGAAGCTGGCCAGGCAGTAGTTGCCCTGAACAAGGCCCTTCTCAAGCCGCGCACAAGTTTGCCAACGTAGCTTTTTGGGTTGGTTCTTCACTAGAAGCTGGGTCCTGCTCCTGGAAGCCTGGAGGCCAAGCCCACCTTTCCGTGGCACCCTGCACAGAGGTGGCGCGCGCACGCTGGATCTCCTCCTCCAGGCGCCGCCTCTCCTCCTCGAGCCGGGCCACATCTTCCGCTGGCCGCCTCTGCTGGACGATGAGCTGCAGCTCCTGAAGCAGGGCTTCCTTCTCCTTGATGAGCTGCAGCCGGTCCCTGTCGGCCTCGGCCATGCCCGGCCAGGACTCATTATCAAGCTGGGCCAGCTGCTGCTGGATATTTGAGACTCTGCAAGAAACGGAAAGAGAAAAATGCAGCGACTTACAAGATTGTCTTCACTTGTTCTCAACACCATCACACTGATTCCAGAAATCCACTCTGCGAAGTAAACACTGAAATTACTTCACCAAGTGACCCTGAAATCACGAAAATAAAGAATTTGGAAATGTGCGTATAAAAAGGAGTTTAATTCCCCTGCCTATGAGATTCGGAGTGACAGTAACCACATCATGCTTGTTTCAAAGAACTGACAAAAAGGCTGACGGTCCTCCACACACCCATGTGCTGTGTGGTTCCAGATGTGTGGTTTCCTACGTGGTCCTGTCCCAGAGCAGGAGGGAGCTGCCTCGTTTCTTCCCATCTTTCCATCACCACCAGCTAAACACTGCTGCACATGAGAGGGGCTTCCGGTTCCCTGCCCGCTCAGCCGTGCCTAACTGCTAACACCCACCGTGAGAAAGTTCAGGAGGCACATGCACCCATCACAGCGCTCCTGAATGAGAAGCCCCAAAGCCCGGTGCTCTGTGGGCTCTCTCCTGCCCAGGAGACCTTGACTGTGCGTGAAATTCCAAGTATCGAGCAGAGAGCAGAGAGTCGACAAGGGCTGAATGCATGGAGCCGTGAACACACACCAGCAAATGTGTGGAAGGAAGGGTGAGAGTCAGCCCTGGTGACCGTGGGCATGGGCGTGGAGCAAGCTACTCTAGGTACAACCCAGGGAGCCGCACTAACTGTGTCGGCACCACCACCTCAAGGTGCAAAAATACAGACTCTGTCGTCGCTTTCCACAGCCTACATGTCCACGTTTGCCCGGCAAACAGACTGTACCACTTCTTGTGTCCTGGGATGCTGGCGAATGCAGATCAAGTGAAAGAGATGCGGCTCGTATTCTCAGAGCATCCTTTCAAAGCAGGAGTAGAATGTTTTTAAGTTTAAGTGTGGCTAGACATGAGCGTTATCTGTTCCTGAGCAGAAACAAGGAACGCTAGGCTCGACCTGAACCCAGTGCTGTGGAGAACAGAGGTTGGCAAGCATGTTCAAAAAGAAAATCCAAAGACTTCTCTGAGGTCACAGAGAGCCGCGAGGACAGGCCAACAGCAGGCGCACACAGTCCTGCAGCCTCTAAGGCAGCGGTTCTCATGGTGGTGCCCCTGATCCACAGCCGCCTCATCACCTAGGACCTTGTTGCAAATGTGAACCTCAAGCCCTGAACAGTGCCTGACACGCTGTAGGAGCTCAATAGATGGGTGGGTGGGTGAGTGGACAGGTGGACGGCACTCTGGGAACAGGGTGGGCCAATCTGGGTTTGCACAAGCCCTCCAGGTGCTAGTGGTGCCTGCTTAAGTCGGATAACTTCTGCTTTCGGGCAGCCGGGCCTGGTCTGGAAGGTGCTCACTGGCTTTGGGGCTCTGAGGGGCTTGCATTAAGCACCATGCGACGACCCTCACCTCAGCAAAAGTGCTCCTGAGACCCCCAGTTCCCATGCCCAGGGCACACGTCACGAATCAAAACTGGTGTCCTGCCTGCTGTGCCCAGACTTCAGAATCCTCAATACTGTGCTCCCTGCAGGTGCCGCCGATCGACTGGCACTGGCCTGTCAGCCGGCCCCGCAGCCAGTCGGGCCCCTCCTGAACCAGACATGAGCACGGGGGCCGGTCGGTCCAGCCAGAGGACCAGGCAAGACCCCTTCTTCAAGTACCGAACCAACCAGAAAACCCAGAGTTGACTACTTTAACTGTATGCGTTTACTCACCTCCAATTCCCCAAGAAGGGAAAGAAAATAGTTGAACGTCAGTAGCTTTATTAGACAAGTTCTTTTTTAACGTAAAACTAATTTCCTGCAAATGTGTTGGAAAATGGTGCCAAATCATGTCACTGAAAAAACTAATGACAGAGGCAGCTGAATAGAGTCAGGGATCCAACTGCGCTTAGGCGTCCACCTCTGTCTAATTAGCGTAATGAAAATTTACGGCCGTCATATAACCGAAGCCCGAGGAAAATACACTCCAAGCAGACCCATAAATAAGTCAGTGCCAAATCAGACACTATACCCAATGAAATTTCTGGAACATTCTACTGTAGATCAAGACAAGTCAAAGGTAAGGAATAAATATAAAAGAGACGAAGAACAATGAGCAAACCCATTGTGTTCTCATAATTTTTCATTTCAACTTAGCGGAGCCACAGGAAAGCCTGTGTGAGCCCAGCTAAAGTTAGCAGCATTACCTTGTAATATATACTAATTCTCATACATGCACTACCAGCAGGCCTATTTTAAAAGCACTCCTTTTGAGATTTCTGATGTTTACACATGAGATCAAGATTCCATTGGAGTTGGCTCCAGGTTAGCTGCCGTGCTACAAGGATTTGAGTTGCTGAGGGCGACAGGAGGTGCAAACCTAGATAATCCTACTCTTTCTCAGAAAACCTCAAAGAGTGTCCACTATCAGAAAAAAGAATGATGGGGGAGAAAAGGAACTGCGTGAGGGAGGAGAGGCCAAGGGCAAATTTCAAAAGGTCTGTCCACTGCGGGCATCAAAGAGGGAGGTCCGTGGCCCAGCTTAAACGCTGTACTGTAACTTTCCATGGCTTGCGAGAAAAATATGCAAGGACATATGGCGAGGGACAACCTCGGGAGCAGAAACAGAATCTGGAAGAGGCCGACTTCCTGCAACCCATCTGGAAAAGTTGTTTGGGCTGTGCTGGACACTAGGCAAGCATTTCTGCGCTAAAGACTAGTGCTTTTTAAGCAATGATTCTATTTCCCAATGATGTAAGTGGCTGCACGTCCATTTCAGAGTCATATGTGACTCAGGAAGAACACTGGCATCAACTGCAAGATGCAATTTCTTTCCCTATATCCACATCCTGGAGGCAGGCACCCGGGGCCTGCTCTCAGCCAGGTCGAGAGAGACACATGCGTCTGTCTGCACTGAAAGCCAAAAGCTCTAGGGTTCCCTCAATGATTTCTTGTACATTCGCCAAGGGATAGACAAGACAGCTTTGCCTTTAAAACAATATGCCTTGTCCAGCACACTGCTGGCCTGGAGACAAGCCACCCTTGAGGAGCAGCCACGGTGTGTTAGGTTTACTGGAGGAAACAGACTCGCTGCCTAAGGCTAAACATGGCTGCGCAGTTCTAATACCCTTCTTCTACATCCACGCCGAACAGCTGACCCTGGGGTTGGAACCCCATTCCTGTGACTGCCATCATTCCAATTCTGGGTAAGACAAGAAAAAAAAATCCAGAATGGCTCTTTTCTGAAATATCACTTCAGTGAAATTAAATACATGGAAGCAAAGCAAGGTCATGATTCAAGTTTACAAAAAAGAAACTTTTCCCAGTTCATTTTTAAAGAGAACAGAGAGCAACTTAAAATTGGCGAGGGTTCTTTTTTTCCCTACAAGTCAACTGTATTTTTTATTGATTCTTATTTTCGATAGGTAATACGTTTTATGGCCTATATATAATCTCACACAAATGCCTTCAAAAGTTTTAAAATCTATGACCCCGTGCTTGCGGCAGCGAAGAAATGAAAGCGAACCGTCAGTCAAGCATTCAGGTTTCATATTTATTATGTGATTTCCAAATTCTATTCCCTGAACAGTTCTAATGTGGACAGAACTAAAATAAGAATCATTTTTCCTTTCCTAGTTTTGCTCAAACACCTTTTCTGTTACAATCCAGGCACCATTAAACCGTGAATGGAAACCTGCATTTATACTGCAGGCGCTACTCGGACCTTCACAATTCACGTGAAAATCTTAAATATGATTTGCATTTTTCCAAGAAAAAAATGCACTTTCTATATTACACAGTTCGGAGGCATTTTTACATAGCCAGAGTAATCCCCAATTATTTGACTAACAGCAAATTCTGCAGTCTACTATATAATTTCACATGTTCCTAAAATACTGCTGCTTTCTGGAACAGAAGAGGCACTCCAGGCAAGCCACGGGCCCATGTGACAATGATGAGACGTGACGGATCCCAATGCCACATTCCAGGACGCGGTGTCAGCTTAGAGCCTCGTGCCTTCAGATTTCAATTACAGCTACAGATTTGATACTCTAGGTTTCTCTCAGTTTTCTTTTTGTAAATATCCATTTAAATAAAAAGTAAAACTTCAAGAAAATCCTAGCTGAGGTCTAAGATGAACAATGAAAACACTTCAGCTGCTTGAACTAAATGTCGATAAACCAGCATCCTTTCAGCTCAACTCTTTATTCTACACTAGAAATTCGAGAAGTCTGAATCTAGAATATGCAGCGTAAGAGTCTACTAATACCCCAACATTCCTCCCTGCCCTCACATCTTTTCCCCTTTGAATGTACAGGTCTTCAGAGAGTGACTTCCTTAAATGAGAAGCAGACCGTCTGCAGGCTTCTTTCTCCTGGCCTGAATGGGGAAGAGGGAGCCACAACGTCAAGGATCCTTTCTTTGTTTCTCATAGCCAAGCCCCACCCCCAAAACCCAGATACGCAGTCACTTGAGAAATGAAGAAAAAATCCAAGCGACTGATCAAATTCCACTGGAATCCTAACACTACCCTGATTCCTGACAACGGATGAACAGCAGGACCCATCCTGGCAACAAACACTAAGACACAGAGAAACTGGATGGGCCGAATGTTTTGTTCCTATCTGGACGGCGAGGGTTTCTATGGAAACAGCTACAGTTTGTGCACAGTTCTGGAACAAGTGCTCTTAGGTTAAAAATAAGGAGCTATCTGCGTCACCGGGATTGCTTCAAGAAGACTTGCTCTCCCAAACTGGCCCTCAAAATTTCTAAAATTTTTAACAAATAAATCCTAACCAATATTCCCATTGTACGGTCTGCCTTGAGAATCCAAAGTGATGTTCCTGAAGGGAAAGGAAGCAGCGGTCGTTTGGGTGTATCTCACATGACCCAGGGTTGAAAACACAGAACTAATCATGAGAGTGCTGGTCTGGTCTGGAGAATTCTCTAGAAATCACACCGCCATTTGGAATTATGAGTTCCACTTCCACAAACATCCTCTAAATTCAAATAGATACGAAACCTCTCATTGTCCACAACACTGCATTTTGATGATTTTCCAACTGTGGGGAAAAAATCTCACATCTAGATACACAAGGAAAGATTTCCCTGAAGTACATAAATGCAGAAACATCTCCTGGTTTAGAAATGGCAAAGCTGCCCTGGCCAGGTCGCTCAGTTGGTTGGAGCATCACCCTATAAACCAAGAGGTCGAAGGTTCGGTTCCTGGTCAGGGCAAAAGCCTGGGTTGTGGGTTTGGTCCCGTCAGGGCTAGTGCAGGAGGCAATCAATCTATGTTTCTCTCACATGGATGTTTCTCTCCCTCTCTTTGTCCCTCCCTTCCCCTCTCTCTCTGAAATCAAGAAGTATGTTCTTGGGTGAGAAGGGGAGAGGAGAGAAGGGGAGGGGAGGGGAGAGGAGAGAAGGGGAGGGGAG